>CAVNYN010269123.1:0-119691 GCA_963692815.1 Nyctanthes arbor-tristis
TTTAAATTATAGTATTCATTGTTTTGTTTGTTATTTTAGGGGGGGGGGGGACTGGCACAGGAAGTCACATCGTGAGACATTTCAGTGGGAGTAGAGGTAACAGGTTATAAATCCAGAACAAGAAATTGCAGCGAAAACCTTGTGAAATAACTTGAACAATTTTTTTTTTTTTTTTTTTGGGTGGAAGGGAGTGAAAGAACACTGTTTTTGAAGATCTCTTTAATTGGAACATTGATTTGGAAAACCTGTAGGAAGTGTGTGTGCCCGCGCATTATAAATAGTTTTACAAAAACTCACGGATCAAATCGAAAAATTAATAATAAACAATTAGAATTCAGTCAAGAGAAAAATTGAATTTGAATGATCTCGAATGGTCAAAATTCAGTGTAAGGAGATGACATTTGTTCACCTCATTGTTTTGTTCTCAAAATAGTAATTATAGAGTCATAGTGCCGAATTACCAAATTACAGCCTTTTTGATCGAATTCATTCTTGATGCGTTTAACCAACAATCGTCTATTCTACATTAATATAATGTAGTGAGAAGGAAGGTGCAAGGAAAGACGATATATGGAGCAAGGGGAAAAGCTATCAGCTTAAAGAATGTTAATTGCTGAGCAAATTCCACAACTTCTCTACTTTTCTCTTTATTATTATTATTATTATTATTATTATTATTATTATTATTATTATTGTTATTGTTATTGTTATTGTTATTATTATTATTATTATTATTATTATTATTATTGAAGGGATTATTATTATTGTTTACTTATTATATAGGACCACGTACTTAAGCAAAATTAACATGTTCTTCAATAGGAAGTTTTTGTTTGAAATGATTCCAACTCGTAGGACCGTTTGGTAACCAATTGAAATGAGAGCACGTGAAAAATTGCATAAAGATAAAAGTTTCAAATTAAGTCTTATGTAACTTTTTTGTCATGATATATGTATTAAAAATGATCTAGTACCATATATATATGGCACCAAGTCATGTGCCATGTATCACAGAGCATGCAACATGATTGTGCCCCATGTTATCAAATGGACATATGACACTATATAGTGCTATATGTATAATACTACAACATGAGTACATGTTACTTTTTTATGATCTCACTTTAGAGTAATGTTCTAGTCCTATGATGACAGACACTTACTTTATGTTAAAGAACATCTAGCGATATACTGGCGTAACTGGCGTTATCTCACTTTATCCGAATTCAAAAATTAATTTCAATTATAATAGGATTTAATTTAATTGATTTTCAAAAGGTCTTTAATGGTTCAACAGTAAAGAGTAGTGTTATTCATCAATATTAGTGATCACACTATTAGGTGATATTAAATGATAAGTCTCCACATTTAATTACACTAATCATTTAATGACAACATATTGACACATGAAATGGTGATTACAACTGGTGATCTATAGCATTTTTTATAATAAAATATATCTATTTGAATGAACGAGCAGGTTTTTTCAAAGGTTGGAGCCTGGAGGCCTCTTAGTATAGATCTAAAAGTTGGGAATGAAAGTGCAAATATATGTAAATGTTGTGAACCTTTGGTGCAATTTACCTTTCTTAAAATTAGCACCATTTGATCTGTCAAAAAGAGATCATTAAAACTCCACCGCACAATTTCCAATGGATAATGAATGAAAAAACCTTCTACTATCTCCGTTCGGCAAAGCTAAGATGGTAAGCAATTTTATGTAAATTAAAAAATAATAAGCAACTTTGTTGAAATATTAATTTTATAATTACTCTTCTAATTTTAACATTTATATCTAATTAATGATATGAGAATAGATATCAATATAAATTTATTGATAAGGAATTTAAATGGTTATATATTAGTGTGAATGACCTTAAAATTTATTGAGAATGAATTTGAATGGTTATATACAGTGTAAATGACTTTAAATTATAAGAATTGAAATTGGTAGAAAGCTTTTCTTTAAAATTTCTGTGTACCAAAATAGATTAAACTTGTTAATTAAATAGGTGCAAACATAAAAACGAAAAATTAAATAAACGTTTGATATAGCAACTGGATTATCTTTTTTGGACTGTCTAAAATAGAATACTTGACTATCTTTAAGAATGGGCGGGTACAAAAAAATTACCCGTTACCCGCCTCGTTGAGGAAAAAATCCTAAAAATAGAAAAAAAGAACGGCGCGGTGCGACGGCGGAGACTTTGGGATTGGGTAGACTAGTAGAGATTTGAAATTGGAGGGTTCAAGTTGGACAGAGACATAGACGAGAGGAGGGGAGTTGATTTAGGGATAGCGTTTGGTTTATCTTTGAATTAGTTTTTTTTTTTATTTTAAGAAAACTCAAATTTTGAATGAATTAATTATTAAGGCTAGTTACAAATTTAATAAAAAAGATACTAGTCAGGATGGTTAAAGTTTATTGCTTCTATATTGGCTATTTGGGATCAAACCCTCATCAACTCACTATTTAGGTTTAAATTGTTTCCCCCAAAAAAATGAAAAAATAAATCGGGTACCTGTCGGGGCAGCCATTACCTGACCCAAACCTAATAAGACTTCGGGCGCGAAATCCTTTACCTCGTACCCGCTCCAATACTTAAAGGGGGTGGGCACCTGTGGATATCAGATAATACCCGTCATATTACCATTCCTAACTATCTTTTTGAACGAAGGTAGTAGTATACTACTAGAATATAAAGTATTGATTTAACACCATATTTAGTAGGCCAGGGCGTTTGTTTTTCGGCTTTTGGTTAGTGAAAAGATCGAAACCAAACTGAAAAATTTGGTCTTATTAGTCTCAAAATTGAACGGTTTCTGTTTTGTTCGGTTTCGGTTTCTTTTGGTTTTTTGTTCGGTTTTTGTATTTAATAAATTTACACTCTTTTTTTTTATTCTTAATAAATTTACACTTTGCTAAATAAAAAAATTAAATCAAATTGTAATAGAAAAAAATATTGAAACTAAACATGGTGATAAAATTGCAAAAACAACACAAAAACTAAAAAACAGTAACTAAACTACTAAAAACTTGTACTAGAATTTTAAAAAATAAGCTTAAAATTAAGTTCTATTGTAAGTCAAGTTTTTTCAGTTCAATTTTCGGTTTTAGATTGAATACCCAAAAAAATTATTCAATTTTTGGTTTCAGTTTCAATTTTTTTGGGAAAACCTGAACGGTTTTTTTTTTTTTTTTTGTGTTAACTCGATTCTATTTTTTTCGTCCACTCCTAATATTTAGTACCATACTGTGATGTGACATGTATTAAAACATGTCACATAAGAAACTAGAACATGTGGTGTGTCACATGACTATATCATGTCATATAGTTTCATACATATGTTGAGTATATATATCTATATATATATACATATACATATATGAAATTTTCTAAAAAGATAATAAGGCTCTTTATAAATGAGACTTACCCTTATTTGTGTGTGAGACTGCTTTTGTTAGATTCGTGTCAAATAAGGGTAAGCCTCTTTTTTAAAGAGTCTTATCTAATTTTGTGAAGGGATTGATATATATATATATATATATATATATATATAGTGTTATTTACCTTTTCAATCAACTTTCTTTTTTTCTTTCGTTCTTTTTTTTTCATCTTTTTTTTCCCTTTTGGGGAAAGGGGCTTTTCAACCAACTTACAATAACGAATGTTATTTCATTTTCTTTTTTCTTTTTTTTTTTTGTGGGTGAAAATTCCACTTTGTGCAAGAATTGTCATCTTCTCTTCTGAGGCTGACCTCCAAGTTACGTAGAGTTTGGGATAACTTTATTTATAATTTGAGGTTGATAGGTAAATAATTAGTAAGTTGTGAATAACTTTATTTTTAAATAACTAGTAAGTTGTGAATCTAAAAAGCACGAGGCAAAATGAATCCTACGGTAAACAAAAGTTTTTCCCTTTTATGTTTTTTTTTTTTTTGGTCTTTTCAATAATTTCGTTTAGTACATATGAACTCTCTTGAATTCTTTGGGGGATGAAACACACATCTTATAAGAAAAGTTTTTGTTAAGCTACTTTCGTAAAATAATTTGACAATTCTCATTACCTTCGTGAAGTCCTCTTATTTTAGTTTATCCCCATTAATTTTTTTTACCATATTCAAAACAGGTCATTAAATTAAATTAAAATTTACCATGGGACAAAAAGTCGTCGAGTAAAACTGAATTACTAAGAAACTCTTAGAGCTTGTTTGATTATCAAAGATTTTCTATGGAAAATTGAGCTTTCTACTTAAATTCATACTTTTGTAGTGTTTGATTGACAATTTTATTTCAAAGAAATTATTTTCTACATTTTGGTCACCTGACCACATTTTTCTTGAAAACAAGGAAAATATTTTCTTATAGAAAATATAAGTTTTTTGTTTTCTAGGCAATTCACATATTTACTGGGAATTTAACTTTTAATCAAATATTTTGCGATCTATTTTCTATAGAATTCAATTACTAGAGAAAATATTTCCTTTTCGAATAAATTTCATACTAATAATTAAACACACCTTTTGTCAAACATAACGAACCACAGAGTTTCTCGGTCGGGCTTCATGAAAAGTGGCTGTTTCCGGTGAGTCTTGACGCATGCAGCTTCAGTCAGGTGGTGGGTCCATCAAAGAAGTGGCGGGTTCATCCTCCATAACGCTCATTTTTCCCCCTTCTTCCATACAGAGCTTTCCAATTTTAGTCGGCAGAATTTGCTAATTTTCGATGTCCATATACCAATGTACTGAGGATAGTTTGACAGACCTCTGCAGCAGTTTATGACATCGTCTCGGGTATTCGAAAATTATTAATTTATTCTATATACTAGTGGTGAATTCTCAATTGGATTTATGAAAAAGTTCCATTGGGGTTTTCCGATTTCGTTTAAAACTGTTTGCTTTTTTTTCCCCTATCATTTTTAAATAATAATAGAAGATGCGCCTTGGTAAGAACTTACACTGATTATTATTTTAATCATCAAATGCAACTGAGAAAATACGGAAGATCCTGATTTAATCATCAAATTTTGTTTGCTTTATTTTAACCATCAAATGCTGTTTGCTTTACTCGGTAAGAAAATCCTAATTAAATTCCCCAGAAAATAAGGAAAGCAAACTCTCGCTCTTCAATCATCAATTTAGTAAAGTGAAAAAAGTAATCATAAAAATGAATCGAGAATCAGAGAAGGGGGAAAAAGAAGTCCGGATCATGATTATGAATCTATAGGGTATGAAAATCGAAGGAAAAAAATTTTACTGAGTAAAAAAAAGCAGGATTGGAGGGGGGAAAGAACCCACACTGAGAGTAGTATTAGGAGGAGAAAGCGAGGAAGAAGAATAATAACAAAGACTTGAAATATGGCTTTCAATCACTTATAATTATTTGTATTATTTATTATTCTTCATATTAAATAAATAGTGTGGTGACTAGATATGTTATCAAAACAAATTGTTGTGTTCTATCTAGTGATATGAGCAATGAATGACTCCAATTCAGTCATGGACTCCCCTCCTGGCTCAGTCGACATCCTCACAAGAGCAGCTACTTCTTCTGCCTTCTTCTCATCTCATTTCCCTCGTCCGACGCCATCACTCTTTTCACAATCTTCTCTATCGACAATGCCCTCACTAGTTCCTTCCGTTGTGTCCATTCTCGTATAAGAATCCCGACTTTCAATACCTCCGTTACAAATATGGCATTTCTCGGCTGGTCCGAGTGTATTGGCCAGGCTACTATTGGCACGCCCATTGTGATAGTCTCTATGCAGGAATTCCAACCGCAATGACTTATAAATCCACCGATGGCTCGATGAGCCAGAATCTCGGGCTGTGGTGCCCAATCTCTCACCACCATCCCTGCCTCTTGTGTTCTCTCCTCGAACCCTTGGGGCAATTCAGCCCGACGAACATCTACATCGAACACGTCGCCTTTATCTGCATCTCTCAACACCCAAAGGAACCTCTGTTTGCTCTGTTCCAAACCTACTGCTAGTTCTTTGATCTGTTCATCTGATATTGATACCGTCGTCCCAAAAGACACGTAGATAACAGAGTGCGGAGCTTGTCGATCGAGCCACTCTAAACATTCATGACTTTTGTTAGAGTGTAAACTCCTTGGAAGTATTGGCCCAACTGCCCACGCCTTGCGGCTTCCGACAATCTCTTCGCTTGCCAGTAGATCAACATAACTTCCTTCAATAACTCTACTGGTATTGTAAAGATCTCCAGCTCTTATATCCAAATATTTAGACTGTGAAAGTGCAAGTTCTGTTACTTCAACTGTTGAACAATCTTCCCAAGAGGGCAGTTCGTTTTGTAGCTCTATCGGTAACGATTTACCCTTCATTTCGTATATGTACGATGCAAGCGTGAACGTTGACGTACAGTTGAATACATAGGATTCAGCATTTGGAATTCTAACAACGTCCTGAACTACAAAGGCCATAAGAGAGTCATGAACGACGATAATTCTCCTTACCGTCGATGACATATCATGCAAGTACTCTGCCACCGGTTGGCGAAGATTCATTGAGGCATCCCACGACGGTTGCATATGTGCGGGGAAATTATTCGTTGAGTCGGGATTTGGTGGAGGGGAGGCAAAGGGTGGCGTAGGAAGGTCGTGGAACCGCACTCTAGCCAATAGTAGAGGGTTTAGCCCGTTGGCACGGAGTTTGGCTTGCCGATTGTGGGTCGATGAACCGACGTAGTGAACTGGAATCTCGTATGAGGATATTAAGCAGGAGAGTTGTAGCAACTGATTGAGGTGGCCTTGGGCAGGAAAAGGAACCATAACTATAGCAATTTGTGCTTTTTCTTCCATGATTGGAATCTTATCAGAGCTTAGATGGCTCTCTACGGGAACGTGGCGATTACTTTAATAGTAAGTACAAGGTCAAAGGTTTGCCCTTTTTTCCTCGAAGTTTCCCTTGGCAATTATTAGGCCGTTATTGTAAAGAGAAGATTATCTAGATGATTGTCTAACATTATTCTTTTGACAGTTGCGGCATTACGGTGTTGGTAATTGGCGCAAAAGGCCCTACCTTTAGTTATTATTATGTAAATGTTCCTTACTTTTAATATTTTGACAATATCATACTAACTTTTATATTTTTGGCAATGTTCATCCTTATGGCCATTTGTGTTTAATTTTCTCTATTTTTAAAAGGGCAATTTTGTCCAGTCGTATTTTTAAGATTTTAAAAATTTTCAAATAAAATCCCAAAATAATGTATATAGTTGAAACCTAATTAAAATAAATTGCATTATTGAATGGATAAAAAATAACTTCTGCGCTAATTTTTTTTTTTTTTTTGGGAAAGAAACTTCTTCTCTAATTAATTTTGAACCTTGACTGTAATTTTTTTAAAAAAAAATTACCATGAATGGAGGTGGCTTTTGCTCACCCCATTGCTTTGTTTTCAAAATAGTAATTATAGAGCCATAGTGCAGAATTACCAAATTACAGCCTTTTTGATCCCATTTATTCTTGATGCGTTTAACCAACAGTCATCTATTCTACGTTAATAATGTAGTGAGAAGGAAGGTGCAAGGAAAGATGATATATGAGGTAAGGTGCGAGGATGATGACCACACCACAAATCTCTTGAAAGATATCAGCTCAAAGGATGTCATGTCTTATTTTCTGTTATCTGTATCTTCTCAGGGTCGAACAAATTCCACAACTTCTCTATCATCATCATCATTATTATTATTATTAATAATAATAATAATAATATTATTATTATTATTTAAGACCACATACTTTAGCAAAATTAGCACGTTCTTCAATAGGGAGATTTTGTTTGAAATGACTTCAACTCATGGTAGGACCATTTGGTAACAAATTAAATTGACTCCTACTATAATTGAAATTAAATTTTAAATTTACATCAAATGAGAGAGATCGGAAAAATGACACACCTACCCAAAAAGATGAGACATTTGCATAACTACTACGTGACCTTTTTGTAATTATGCACATATTAAAAATGATCTAGTGTCATACGATCATGTGCCATATATTAAAGTATGCAACATGGTTGTGTCCCATGTAGCCTGTGTTGATGCACGTCAAATAGATATATAGCACTGTGTAGTGTTAAATGTATGACACCAGAATAGGACTATATGTTAATTTTCTGTAATATCACTTTAGAGTAATGTCCCAGCAGTATGGCGACAGATGCTCACTCTATGTGAAAGAACATCTGGCACCATATTGGCGCCAACTGGCGTTATCTCACCTTATCTGAATTCAAAAATTAACTTCAATTATAATAATTTCTAATTTAATTGATTGTCAAAAGATCCCTAATGGTTCAATATAATAGAGTAGTGTTATTCATCAACATTGGTGATCTTACTATTAGGTGACATTAAATAATAAGTCCACTTTAAACTATCACATGTTTCTATATTTAATTACACTTATCATTTAATGACAACATACTGACACATGAGATAGTAATCATCACCACTAGAGATAGATAACATTATTTATAATAAAATATATATCAATTTGGATGAAAGAGCTGATTTTTCAAAGGTTGGAGGCCTCTTAGTCTAGACCTAACAGTTGAGAACGAAAGTGCAAATAGATGTAAATGTTGTGAACCTTTGCTGCAATTTACCTTTCATACAATTAGCACCATTTGATTTGTCAAAAAGAGGGCTAAGACTCCACCGCATAATTTCCAATGGATAATGAATGAGTCAACCTTCCAGTATATATAATCTTGATTTAGAACCATATTTAGTGTCATAGTGACATGTATAGAGAACAACACATGAGAAATTAAACAATGTTGTATGTCACATGAGCTCACGAGGACATATATTGTCATAAATCTATTGGGTATATATAGTGTTTTTGAGCTTTCCAATCAACTTTTTTTTTTAATCAATAGTGTCATACATCTATTAGACATGCAACGTTTTTCCCCCCAATCAAAAGTGTCATACATCTATCGGGTATATACAATGTTTTTTCTTTTTTTTTTTATTTACCTTATAAGCTGTGGGGTTGTCCTCCAAGCTACGTAGAGTTTAGGATAACTTTATTTATTATAATTTTTGAGGTTGATAGGTAATTTTTTTTAAATATTTAGTAAGTTGTGACGAGGCAAAATGAATCCTACGGCACACAAAAATTTCCCCCTTTTTGGTCTTTTCAATAATTTCGTTTAGTTCATATGAACTCTCTTGAACTCTTTGGGGGATGAAATACGCATGGCACAGCGTATAAGAAAAGTTTTTGTCAAGCTATTTTCGTATAATAATTTGAGCTAACAAAAAGGGTTGGAAGCAAGTGATGATTCTGTTGAATATCCACCTCATATTATGGAGGACAAATTCGAATCGAATTTTGCTACCTTAGTTGATTTGTCAAATGCAGCCTTCTAGTATTATGGAAGATGGTAGAATTTACATGCAAAGGCGGCAGAATGAAGTAGAAATTCATTGGTGTAAATTAGTTGGATTTGGCAAGCAATAAGATGGAATTATTTTGGATGCATGTAACCGCCACATGCTAGCTGGAAATTGCAAGAAAGCAAGCTGGAATTGAACAATGTATTTGCTGGAATCATCAACCGCCAAATTGAAGACAATTTTGAATTGAAGTTTGACCACCATAAACCGCCAATCCGTGCATGCAATTTCCTATAAATATGGCTTAGTGGATTGTCATAATACATATTATGTGTTATGGTTAATGACAAATTTAATGCCTCTACAAAGGTGAAAAACCGTAGAGAGTGTCGAGTGCCTCTATTTGAGAGAAATAGAGAGAAAAAGTGAGGAAACTCTACATTTGTGTAGAAAGAAAAATAGAGAAATTTAGTCCTCTAGTTAGCCAAGAAAATATTTATTTTCTTGAGGTTGTTGTCTCATTTGTAAAGCCTTTTTTTTTTTTGACAAAAGAGAAAAGTCGAGTAACCCATTTGTTGATATCAATATAGCATTGATTCTTGGCTTTGTCTATATCCCATTTTGTCACACAAAGAGGGAAAAATTATTTTGCTGCGTTAACGAGTTTTTCCTAACAACTGGTATTAGAGCAAGGTTAAGGCACAAAGGTTGAGCCAGGTGGTTGAGCCAAGGTCAAGTTCTTGTGTGTTAAAATGGACGAGAATTCATTTGGGATGATCAAATTGAATTCTTCAAATTATTCCATTTGGAAACGGATAATACAAGATTTGCTTTATTTCAAAGACTTGTTTCGACCGATAAAGGATGCAACAAAGCCAGAAAAGCTCACTGACGAAGAATGGGAAATAGAACATATGAAAGCTGCAGCCACAATCAGACAATGGGTCGATCACAATATCTTTTATCATATAGCTGAAGAAACAAAAGCAGATGCTATCTAGAAAAAGTTGGAAGCTTTGTACGAGATGAAAATATCCAGGAACAAAGCCATGATAATCAGATAGTTTGTAAACCTGAAGTTTAGGGAAGGAAGTAGTATGACTGAGCATACTAGTGAGTTCCAAGGATTAGTCAATCAATTGACTACCATGAAAATGACGCTTGAAGACGAGATGCAAGCGTTATTATTGCTTCGCTCGTTGCCAGATAGCTGGGATACACTTGTGGTATCATTAAGCAATTAGCGCCAGATGGAAAGCTAACCATGGATATGGTTAAAGATAGCCTTCTTAATGAAGAAGCCATAAGAAAAGAAAGAGGAGAATCTTCTTCTGAAGTTCTTGTTACAAAAGGACATAACGCGCGTCGGAGAAGCAAAAGTAGACCTTCAAATGACCACAACAAGAGAGATTCTTCTAGAGGAAAATCCAAATCTAGAAAGAATATAAGATGTTACCACTGTAACAAACCCAGCTACAAAAAAAAAGTGAATGTAGATATGGAAAAGAGAGCAAAATGGAGGAAAGGTAGATGGACAGACCAATACAGTTGCTGCTGAAGGCGATATTGGTGTTATTATCAATGAAGAGTATATCAATCTTGTTCGTCAAGACAATGATTGGTTTATTGATTCTGGAGCCTCCTATCACGTTACTTGCCATGGCGAGTTTCTTACATCTTATATTGCTGGTAATTTTGGAATTGCCAAGATGGGTAATTCCAGGCCTTCAAAGATTGTGGGTATTGGTGATATTTGCTTGGAGACTAATCTTGGAAGCAAATTAATACTCAAAGACGTGAGACATGTTCCAGATATGCGTCTCAATTTGATTTCTACAAGCCAACTTGATGAAGAAGGCTTTTACAACCAATTTGGTGGAGGAAAATGGAAGCTCACCAAAGGTTCTCTTGTGGTGATGAGAGGAAATAAATTAAACAACAGACTCTATATGACGCAAGCCAAATTACGTAAAGGAGATATCAATATGGTCCAGAGTAGAGATGATATCGGCCTTTGGCATAAAAGGCTTGGCCACATAAGTGAGAAAGGTCTTCAACTTCTTGCTAAGAAGCAGATTATACCTAATCTCAGAGGTACGCAACTTAAGAATTGTGTTGATTATATAGCTGGAAAAACACATAGAGTTGTATTTCATACGTTCCCTCCGTCTAGAAAGTCAAACATACTTGATGTATGTTCAATGTAAGTGATCTCTCTTGGAGGTGCATTGTATTTTGTGACTTTTATTGATGACCATTCTAGAAAGGTTTGGGCATTCCCTTTGAAGCACAAAGATCAGGTGCTAGATGTATTCAAAGAATTACATGTCAAGCTTGAGAGATAAACAAGGAAACAGCTAAAGGCTGTGCGATCCGATAATGGTGGTGAATATAGAGGCCCGTTTGAAAGCTATTGTAAGGATCATGGGATCAAACTTGAGAAAACTCGATCAAAGACACCTCAACATAATGGTGTAGCAGAGAGGATGAATAGAACAATTGAAGAAAGGATGAGGTGCATGTTATCTCATGCAAAACTACCTAAGTACTTATAGGCTGAGGCCTTGAGAACTGCAATCAACCTGAAAAATTTATCCCTTGCAGCTACTCTTGATGGAGATATTCCAAACAGAGTTTGGACAGGAAAAGAAGTCTCTTATAATCACTTATGAGTCTTTGGTTGTAGAGCTTTTGTTCATATTCCTAGAGACGAAAGATCCAAGCTTGATGACAAGGCAAAGAACTGCATTTTCTTAGGTTATGGTCATGAAGAATTTGAGTACAGGTTATAGGATCCAGTGAAGAAAAAGTTAATTAGAAGTAGAGATGTGGTGTTTTTCGAAGATCAATTTGTCTATGATACTAACAAAGGTGAGAAACAAGAATCCTCTGTAGAAATTCCTACTTAAATCCCTCCATATGTTGAGCATATTGATCGTATGGGAGACATAGTAGAAGATCAAGGGAATCCTACTCAAATCCCTTCACAAGTTGAACAAGATCGTGGGGAAGATACGTTAGAAGTTAAAGAAGACATCGATGATGATGTAATTGGTGGTAATCAAACTGAGGAAGTTGAGCAAGAACCTTCAGAACTACCAGTAGAGATACATCAGAGAAAATCTTGCAGGATTAGACAACCCTCTTCAAAGTATTCTAGTGATGAGTACGTGACGCTTGTGATGGGGGAGAACTTGACTCCTATGAAGAAGCCATATTACATGAACAAAAGAAGAAATGGTTTGAATCTTATGCAAGAAGAGATGAAATCCTTGCATGAGAACCACACTTATGAATTGGCAAAGCTACCAAAAGGCAAGAAAGCTCTTAAGAATAAATGGGTGTACAGAGTGAAGACTGAAAACAATAGCTCACAACCAAGGTATAAAGCCAGACTTGTTGTGAAAGGATTTGGTCAGAAGAAAGGGATTGATTTTGAAGAAATATTTTCATCTGTGGTGAAAATGTCGTCCATTAGAGTTGTTCTAACTCTTGCTGCCCGCTTGAATTTGGAAATAGAACAATTAGATGTGAAAACAGCCTTCCTACATGGTGACTTGGAAGAAGAAATCTACATGGAACAACTAGAAGGATTTAAAGTCAAAGGAAAATAGCATCTTGTTTGTAAACTTAAGGAAAGTTTATACAGACTCAAACAAGCTCCCAGACAGTGGTATAAGAATTTTGACAACTTCATGGATAGCTAAGGATACAAAAGAACGGCGTCAGACCACTGTGTGTTTATAAAGAAATTTGCAGATGAGGATTACATTATTCTCCTACTATATGTAGACGATATGTTGATCGTCGGTCAAGATGTCCATAAGATCGCCAATCTCAAAAAGGAGTTAAGCAAATCTTTCGCAATGAAAGACTTAGGACCGGCAAAAAAATTCTCGGCATGAAGATATCAAGACCAGATATCGCTCATGCTGTTGAAGTTGTTAGTCGGTTTCTTTCAAATCCTAGAAAAGAGTATTGGGCAGTGGTAAAATGGATACTACGGTATCTAAGAGGCACTTCCAGGTTGTGTTTGTGCTTTGATAGCGGTGAACCTGTGTTAGAAGGATACACAGATGCAGATATGGCAAGTGATATTGATTCAAGAAAATCCACGTCAGGATTTTTGATGACTTTTTCAGGAGGAGCTATTTCTTGGCAGTCCAAGTTACAGAAATGTGTAGCTCTGTCGACCACAGAAGCTTAATATATTTCAATAACTGAAGCTTGCGAAGAAGCTTTGTGGATAAAGAAATTTCTTCAAGAATTGGGATTACAACAAGAGAAGTATGTTGTTTATTGTGACAGTCAAAGTGAGATCCACCTAACGAAGAATCCAGCATTTCATTCCAGATCCAAGCACATTGATGTCAGGTACCATTAGATTCGTGAGATACTTGAAGCCAACCAGTTGAAACTAGAGAAAATTCATACTGATGAGAACAGATCGGATATGTTGACAAAATCTTTGCCTAAAGAGAAGCTGGAAGCTTGTAGGCAAAAGACAGGATTGGTAGAACCTATAATATGAGGTGGAGGGGGAGATTGTTGAATATCCATCTCATATTATGGAGGACAAATTTCAATCGAATTTTGCTACCTAAGTTGATTTGTCAAATGCAACCCTCTAGTATTATGGAAGATGGTAGAATTTACATGCAAAGGCGGCAGAATGAAGTAGAAATTCATTGGTGTAAATTACTTGGATTTGGCAAGCAATAAGATGGAATTATTTTGGATGCATGTAACCGCCACATGCTAGCTGGAAATTGCAAGAAAGCAAGCTGGAATTGAACAATGTATTTGCTGGAATCATCAAACGCCAAATTGAAGAAGACAATTTTGAATTGAAGTTTGACCACCATAAACCGCCAATCCATGCATGCAATTTCCTATAAATATGGCTCAGTGGATTGTCATATCATGTGTTATGGTTATGACAAAATTAGTGCCTCTACGAAGGTGAAAAACTGTAGAGAGTGTCGAGTGCCTCTATTTGAGAGAAATAGAGAGAAAAGTGAGGAAACTCTATATTTGTGTAGAAAGAAAAATAGAGAGATTTAGTCCTCTAGTTAGTCAAAAAAATATTTATTTTCTTCAGGTTGTTGTATCATTTATGAAGCCTCTTTTTGTTACAAAAGAGAAAAGTAGAGTAACCTATTTGTTGATATTAATATAGCATTGATTCTTGACTTTGTCTATATCCCATTTTGTCACACAAAGAGGGAAAAATTATTTCACTGCGTAACGAGTTTTTCCCAACAGATTCTTATTATCTTCATGAAGCCATCATATTTTAGTTTCTTCCCATTATTTTTTTGTGATGCGCAAAACGGACCATTAAATTAAATTAAAATTTATCATAGGACGAAAACTCGGCAAGCAAAACTGAATTACTAAGAAACTATTAATCAAAAATAATATCAGTTAACTCGGTGTTAGTATAATTTAGCGCTCCAACTTTGTAATTGCACATTTATTCATTAAAATAATTTTACATGTAGATTTGTAATTTTTTAATTACTTTTCAATTGAATAATGCTATGTAGCACCAATAGTGCTTGCACCAGTCTAGGTGGCATTCAATGTGTCATTAAATGATAAGTGAAATTAAATGAATAAATAAATAATTTATTTAATTCAACTTATCATTTAGTGCCTCCTTGATATGATGCTAAGCACCAGTGGTGCTGAATAGCATTACTCTTTTCAACTATATGTTTTCTAAAAAAAATTACTTTTCAAAAGATCAATGCTCAAAAATCTATACACATTTTTAGTTTGGAATTTTTTTTTACAATGGGAGATAGGATACGTTTGGTGTTTGATCAAATACACCATTCTCAATAAGGTGACCAATTTGAATAGAAAATGTAAAAATAATTATAATGACTATAGATTTAACGTTATCATTTCTTTGGTTATTAATCACTTTTAAATAATAACTAATTTTGAATTACTTTGAACTCAAAATGTTGAATGAATACATTAAACGTTTGGAAAATACCAGTTTTATACAAATTTATTACATATTCCTTCACAACTATCAAATTTTGATTTGATTTTAAGCAATATAATGTGTAAAAAATAGAAACCTGTCACGCACACATACGTGTGTCTAAAGAGGATTGTTTAACCAAAATTTAGTATATGCGACAAAATTATGTAACTTTTATATGACTTTCAAAAATATTTTTCATTATGAATTCTTCTTCAAAATTGTAATATCTTTGCACAATTGTAATACCTTCAATATTGGAAGTGTCATCGGTTGGCCAATAGTCATGGGATTTTCAGCATAAAAATAAGGTAATTTTCTACGAGATTGGCTGACAGGTAGCAAAAGTCAGTCGCCTATCACTGACCAGTTTGCAAATTTGGTTGTTGAATAAATAAAGGCTAGTTTTGAATTATATTTGAGATCTTTTAGAAGTTCAATATTGTATACACTCCTTATTGTAAGTCACCTAAGGATCGGTACTCGATGTTATAAGTTATTTGAGGACCGGTACTCCTAATTGTAAGCTACCAAAGGCTGTAAAGTGCTTTATAGTGTCGTAGATCAATCTCCATATGGCAGAAAATGCCTTAATTGTACCCAAGAGCTTGGTATATTCATTAGCTTTTTAAATAGACCTCAGTAAAGAAAAATTCTAGAGGAATATGAAAAGGGGACATTTTTATGTGACACACTTGTATTGGATGATGAAAAAGTAGTCATAATCATCACCTAATGAATGTGTGCTACATGAGAATTGCTCCTCGGTAAAATACTTTATTTGTCATTTTTCCTCGTTTTACTTCTTCACACTTATTTCTACTGTTATTATTATAATCACTATTACATTGTAAATGTGTTTGAAAATTTATGCAACATATCTAGATTTTCTTTGTAACTGCTGTCATATATTGTTCTTAAATTATTTTACTTGCTATCAATATCTCGTTCATTATTTTGTGGTTACTTGATTTATTTGTGTAAATTACTTTGATTGTTCAAAAAGTTTGTAAAGCCTATTCATCTCCCTTTAGTTACCTATTCTTGAACTTTCAAAAATCTCATGGTTTCATGCCATTAGTTAACAAAATTGGAAAAAATAACATGCCACAATCCAAAGTGATCAAGCCAACTATACAATTATAATTTAAAATCAGTGCATGTATAACCTAAAATGGTCCTCCCAAAGAAGAAGAAAAGAGTGCGGGGAGGTGAATGTAGCTTCTAGACTAATAGAACTACCATTTTTTTAGCGGTAACTTGAAAATACATAAGTTTTTTTTCACAATTTTTAAAATTTAGTATATGATGGTTTTTTTTTGAAAAGATCAGGTGTTTCAAGTGTTTTTATGCTGTGAGATCACAATGTTACAACACAACAATCACAATTTACCATAACACTAACTCACAACAAAACAACTCACCAAACACCGAGTCACATTAAAACAACTCACCAAACCATTGATTCACAACAAAAACAACTCAAAAACACTGAGTCACAGCAAAAACAACTCGCTAAAACACTGAGTCAAAATCAAACACAATCCAAAACAACACAATTGAGTAACCACCGCGACCACCACGACGACCATTGACTAACCGACCACCTACCAAATCACCCACCACCACCGACCTCCCACCGCGACCACCCATCACCATGATTTGAAATTGCACTGTGACATTGCAATCTGAACGGCACAATCTGGACAACCGAGAGATCAATCGCGCGTCTCCTCCACGATGAAGATATTCTATTGATTCTAGAATCCGAACGATCTTCCGATCGTGATGAGTACCGACAACCCGTTCTTACGGTGGATCCAGGCAGGGGATCTAACGGAGGAGAAATACCATATTTGAAATACCGGTTGTGGGAATCCATAAATGATTGGAAACCCAAGTATGCCGCCATCAACGCGACGGGAAAGAGAGAGAGAGGGGGAGAGAGAGAGAGAGACATCTGGTGGGAGTGGGGCGACGGCTGCATTGGCGATGAGTGTGAAAAGAGAAAGATCGGTTCTGTCGCAGGGGGTTTGGTTGGGGGATCCATCTGATTTTTACAAAATGGGTATTGTTGACAACGATTTAGGCTGAAACTAAACCGTTCCCTACAATTGAATGATCATTGATTATTCTTTGGTTCATTCTTTCTTTCTTTACAAATAACTTTCTTCTTTCTTTACAAGTAGCTCAGTACTTGTAATGTTGACAAAATGACTCCAAGGAAAAAAAATCCCCTTTAACATGGTGGGGGAGGGGTATTTATAGCGAGAAATGGCTAAGTGGAGCACTTCGGGGCATGCCTTCCACGTGTCTGGTCTGAATGATAGGTGGCGTCTGCGTATATCTAGTCACCACCGACGTGTATGATTAGAATCGCTCGTTTCTACTAACTAGCTCAGTTCAGCTCTGATGAGTTTGGTACATACATCTAGCCGACCTATTAGGTCGGTTTACTCATTAACAATTGCCCCTACGGGTTCGCTGCCTCTTGCAAGTGATGGGGGTGAACTCTATTTTATGGAGAGAAAAAGGGACCTTCTTAGCAATATTACTCTGACGAAGCGTCTCCTATACGTCGGTTTAGGGTCGTAGGACACGCGTCGACTCGTGGATGATGGATCTATAGGGTCGTGCTAGGGAATCGCAAAGGGTGGCAGCAATTAATGATGACCTTTGTACTTCTTAGGGTTTTAGGGGTTTTAGCATAATAAAAGTACACCCTTTCGTTTAGTCTCTCCCCTTTGCTTCTTTTGTTTCTTCGGACGGAAATATCCATCCGGTGTCTTTCACCTCTCTTCCAGAATCTTCGTAAGTGATTTCTAAGTAAAAACCAGTTTTCTCTCTTTGCATTTCAGTAATTTTAACCTTTCCCACCCATTTCATTAATCACGAGTCGAAAGGGTGAGGCGCATTCACCAAGGGACTCTGGCGACTCTAACATTGTTAGTGTGGTACCGGCGGCTGACAGCGGAAAAAGGAAAGTGGAGGAAGTTGTCTTGTGCAAATCGTCTGGGAAGGAAGTCGCTTGGTCAACTGATGAATCTCTCGAGGAGGTTTGGAGGGAAATGGAAGGTGCAATGTTGGCCGAGGAGGGGGAAGGCTCTGAGGCGTTTCCCTTGGTGATTAGGATTCCCATCGGAGGGGTAGAAGGGGAAGATGGATGCAAACGTCCACCTCCTCGCACGGTGCCATATGCATCGCCCTTCTCTTGCAAAGACCTTCCATTTGTCGCTACCGAGCAGGAGTTGCATTATTGGCAAAGGAAGTATAGGATTCCCGACTTGGTGCACTTCTTTTTACCTTATTTTTCAGAAAGGGCGGATTGGCCTCCGAAAGGTTGTGTGGCAGGGAACATGCGAATGTTGGAAGCTGGAGTCCGGTTTCCTCTTACTCCTCTCGTAGCCGACCTCCTCAGGGAGCGGGGGCTTGCGTCCAGTCAGATTGCTCCGAACGGGTGGAGGGCAATTATGACTTTCTTTATATTGTTCGCACTGTCAGATTACCCCAAACCGACCTTTGACGAGTTGAACTAAGTCTGGGTGGTTCTACTTTATGAAGCGTGAAGGTTGGCAGAGTTGATTACTTACCGACCTGAGTTGATGAAGGACTGGAAAGATCGGTGGTTTTACGTTGGTGGGGATTGGGCACTATTGACCCGTCCCAATGATAGACATATCCCTGTTTTATACTGACCTAGGCGCAGTAAGTATTAGCCTTTTTTGGGATTTGTACCCAGAGGTTCTCTAATACTCATCGTTTTTCTTCATTTTCAGGGATTCAAGTACCAAAGGTCGGCACTGAATATTTGAAGCACGTGGCTGTCATCGCCGCACAAGGTGGTCTATACAGCTCGTCGAAATTCCTGCTGACTGAGGAGAATTTATTCTGAGCTGGCCTTACATCCATTTCTCTGTCCAACATCCATTCTGAGCTCCAATCCCAAAGGGTACATCATCTATTAGCTTTAGTTCAGGACGTCTAAGAATCAGAACTTTGCCGAACTCTCTACCTCGTTTATACAGCCCCTCGCATCTCTCGTAAAATTCTAGTTGTAGAGAGGAGGATGCCGCCCAAGGAACTGACAATGGCCCAAAAGGTCGCAGCCAGGAAGGCCAGCTCCAGGAAGGAGCAAGCGGCCCCTTCCTGGCCCTCAGGAAAGAGAAGAGGTGATGAGCGCCAAGCCGGGGAAGACGCTCAACGTCGACGGACATCTCCAGCCCGTAGTTCAGAGGTCGGTGCCAGATCCGAGGGTGCCGAGCTGTCGAGGTCTAGCCAAGAACTCCTCTCTGCTCATCCCGGGAATCAGTCAGACATGTTGACTCCACCCTCTGAGCCGAACTGGCTGGGTGTCCACCCTACAAGGTCGCAGGTAGCAGAGAAACTGAAGGGACAGTTCTCAGAATGCTACCTGGAGTAGTACAGGACTTCGTCTCCCACGCCTTCGACCACAAAGAACCTTCCTAGCTCCATTTAGTGGGCCATCGAGGCGCTAGCTCGGGCTTGGAATGTACGGGAGGAGTCCATGGCCAACAAGATGACAATGGAAGACACCGTAGCTTCCTTGATAGCGCACATGGCCCGAGCGTTGAATTATCAACAAAAGGCGCTTGTGATGGCCAGGGACCGGGAAGAGGAAGTCGATACCTTGACTGAGAAGTTGGCTCGTTCTGACTCCAACTTGAGGGCGGAGGCTGCTAAGCGGCAAAAGGCTCATGATGGAAAAGCTCGCGATGGCTGAGATGTTAGCTCAGGAAGGCTTGGAGAAATGTCCCATGGTCGAACTCGAGAGGAAAACTGAAGAGGTCAGGCTTGCAACCAAGGCCTCTGCTGTCGAGGAGTACAAGGCCTCCAAGGATTATAATACCGACCTCAATCTCACTTACGTGGTCACGTATGATGAGATCATCGGGAGCCTTGCTACTCACAAGCCTGGCAATCTGATGGAGTTCCTGCACAAGGAGCTCGAGACCTATAAAGAAGCGCAGGGGCTGTCTGATGCTCCAGCCGAGGAAGAGGAATGTGCAGTTAAGGAGAGAGGAGCCCCTCCAGTAGAGAATCCAGAGCCTTAACTTTGACCTCAACTTTTCATAGTTATCTAATTTTTTGTTTCTCTCCCTTTTTTATGCTGATTTAGCAGCCTTGTACTAATCGAATATCAATGTCTTTTGTTTAATGAAATGATTTAAGCACCGTTATGCTTTATTTGCATTTCACTTTTCGCGTGTGTATGGAAATGTTGATTGTAGCAAGACTTACCTTCAACTTTGTGTTTTCACATCTGGCGTTGAATTTTATTCATAAACATTAGAGTTCGGTTGGCTATACAATCTCAACACCGTAACAAGAACGAATCTTCTTTTAGTCTCATTACCTTTTACTATTACAAAAGTATGAGAGTTCGGCCTGTAGGCATATTACATAGGGCTGATCTCGCAGGAGTATTTACAATGTGACAAAAATTGACCTTGTGAGGTCTCGATACAAAATGGGTCCTTCACTTCTGGTCACCAAAAATATTTCTTGAGATGCTTGGCGTTCCATGGGTGTGGTAGAGGGTTGCCGTCTAAGTCTTTGAGCTTGTAAGCTACATTCGCCAGTATACCCGCAATCACATAGGGTCCTTCTCAGGTCGGAGCTAATGTCCCTGCGGCCACGTCCTTGGTGTTTTGGAATACCCTCCTAAGGACTAAATCCCCGATATCAAACGCTCAAATTTTCACCTTGCAATTATAATATTGGGCACTTCTCTATTTATAAGCGGCGTTTCTCATGGTAGCTAGCTCCCTCTTTTCCTCCAAGAGATCGAGGTCGGTTTGAATAAGTATGGATTGATCCCTTCGTCAAAGTGTTTGACTCTAAAGGTAGGGAATTCCATCTCAACCGGGATCACAGCTTCTGTTCCATAGGTGAGGCTAATGGGGTTTCCCCTGTGGAGGAACTGGCTATGGTGCGGTAAGACCACAGTACAGCTGGTAACTCTTCTGCCCACCGACCTCTTAGTCCTTCCAACCTTGTCTTGAGGGTGTACTTGATAACCTTGTTCACCGCTTCTACTTGTTCGTTTGATTGGGGGTGGTTAGGTGTGCAGAAGTGCTTCCGGATTCTATGCCTCTCGCAGAAGTTTCAAAAGTGTTCGTTATCAAACTGCCTCCCATTATCTGTGACTATGGAATGCGGTATTCCGAAGCGGCATATGAGGGACTTCCACACGAAATCAGTTGTCTTTTACTCCGTGACCTTGGCCAGGGGTTCTGCTTCTGCCCACTTCGTAAAATAATCGGCGGCAACAATGGTAAAATGAACTCCATCCTTTGCCGTCGGTAGTGGGCTTATCAGATCAATTTTCCATTTAGTGAAAGGCCACGGGCTCATCACCATCGTCAGATCGGTGGGTGGGTTTCTCAAGAGGGGTGACATCTTTGACACCTGTCACAAATTTGGGAAAATTTGATCACGTCTTTTTTTATAGTGGGCCAATAATATCCCTGTCTGATCAGTTTATAAGCGAGAGCTTGCCCCCCAGTGTGGTTTTCGCATGCCCCTTGGTGCACTTCTTCCAACGCACGCCGTGCTACTTCTGGAGTCAAGCACTTCAGTAGTAGTGTCGAAAAGCCTCGTTTGTAAAGCTGTCCTTGTACTATAGTGAACCGAGCCAACCTGATCCTAGTCCTACAAGCCTCGATATGATTTGGTGGTAGGGTGCCTCCTTCAAGGTACTGGATTATGGGGGTCATCTAGTTTCTCGAGGACAGTTCTATAGGACTGATCAATCCATTATGTGATGACGGTGAGCTTAACCGGGCTATAGGCACACATTTTAACATGTGGGCTCCTTCGCTGGTCGCCAGTCTGGATCGGAAGCGTCCGCTTGGGAGTTTTCACCACGCGATATTCGAGTCACCAGGGCCTGGTAAAATTTTTCCAGTTCATCAAGGGCCACCTTGTGATAGGGTACCAGTGAATCTTCCTAGACTTCAAAGACCCCCCGTATTTGATTTA
The DNA here is from genome assembly GCA_963692815.1 of Nyctanthes arbor-tristis. Lineage (NCBI taxonomy): Eukaryota > Viridiplantae > Streptophyta > Magnoliopsida > Lamiales > Oleaceae > Nyctanthes > Nyctanthes arbor-tristis. The sequence goes on from CAVNYN010269123.1 coordinate 22,373, forward strand.
CCACAAGTTGGGAGTCACTTATGGCTTCGACAAACCTAACTCCCATAGCTTGGGCCATTTCTAGTCCTGCAATCAACGTCTCATATTCGGCCTCATTGTTGGTGGCATGAAAGTCAAACTGTAAGGCCTGACAATAATATTTAAGGTCGGGGCTGATGAGGACAATTCCGGCCCCGACCCAGTTTTCTGTTGATGAGCTGTCTACGTATAATCTCCAAGGGCGGTCGTCCGTACTCTCTTCTTGTATGGGGGTGTGAATTCGGCCACAAAGTTGGCTAAAGCTTGTCCTTTGATAGCTTGGCGAGGACAGTACTGCATGTCGTACTGTCCCAATTCGACCGCCCATTTCATCATCCTGCTGGACAGTTCCGGCCTATGGAGTACTTGCTTTAGCGGACAGTTAGTCAATACTCTCACTGGGTGTTCCAGGAAATAAGGCCTGAGCTTTCTGGAGGCCATGATGAGCGAGAGAGCTAGCTTTTCCATGGGTGAGTATCAAAGTTCGGTATTATGGAGAGCTTGACTCACATAGTACATGGGGAGTTGTACGCCGGACTCTAACCTTATGAGGACAGTGCTTATTGCCGTTGGTGAAACCGCAAGGTACAATTACAAAGTCTCTTCTGGAAATGGTTTTGACAAGAGGGATGGTGAGGACAAGTGTTTCTTTATCTCCTGAAATGCGTCCTCGCACTCGGTTGTCCACTCAAACTTGTTGGCCTTTTTGATGACCTCAAAGAAAATTCGGCATTTATCCGTGGCTCGCGATACAAATCGGTTTCGGGCAGCCAGCTTGCCAGTTAGACTTTGGACCTCCTTTATAGCAGTCAGGGAATTCATCTGTAGGAGAGCTTGTATTTTATAGGGATTGGCCTCAATCCCCCGTTGGCTCACCATATACCCCAAAAATTTGCTAGAGGAAACACCAAAAGAGCATTTTTTTGGGTTCAATTTCATCTTGTACGACCTTAGCACGTGAAATGCTTCTTCCAAGTGGGCGAGGTAGTCTGAGGCTCTCCTACTCTTCACCAGCATGTCATCCACATAAACTTCCATGGTTTTCCCAATCAATTGATGGAACATCTTGTTAACCAGGCGTTGATATGTGGCGCCGGCATTTTTCAACCCGAACGGCATCATTTTGTAGCAATACAATCCTCTATCTGTGAAAAACAAGGTTAGTTCTTCATCTTCGGGAGCCATGGGTATTTGATTGTACCCTGAGTATACATCCATGAATGTCATTAGCTCGTGCCCAGCTGTAGTATCCACCATTTGATCGATGTGGGGCAGGGGGAAGCTGTCCTTAGGGCATGGCCTGTTCAGGTCTGTGAAGTCAATGCAAAGTCTCCACGACCCGTTTGCCTTAAGCACCAGTACTGGATTTGTCACCCATTGGGGGTACAGCGCTTCGCTCTTCCGATCTCGTTGCTCAACAGCTTTGCGACCTCTCTTGCCAAGGCTTCCGACCTTTCAGGCCCCAACCTTCGACGTTTTTGCACAACAGCCTTAGCGCACGGGTTAACGTTAAGATGGTGACATAAAGCGGTGGGGTCAATGCCTTCCAGGTCCAAATGGATCCACGCGAATACATCCAGATTAGCTTTCAGAAAGTTCAACAATTCCCCCCTCATTGGTTCTCCCAGGTCGCGACTAATCTGGATCTCCATCTCAGGTCGGTTCTCTATTATGCTGACAGCCTCAAGATCTCCCTCGAGACTAGGGGTTTTCCTCTTATTGCCGATGCGAGGGTCCGTGTCCAATGGCTGTTCACAGTTTAACTGATTCGGGGTTAATGTGTTGACTTATGCAGGGTCAAATCCTGTGATCATACTCTCTGGCGATTCGCTGATCTCCATTGATTGTTGCAGGTCCAAATGGCGTCGGGAATTTAAGGCAGAGGTGGTAGATCGAGACGGCAGCTTTGGTTTTTTAGAGGATAGGTCTCTCCAATATTGCGTTGTAATTTGAGGGGATGTTCACTACCATGAAATCAGTTTGAAAGGGCCTTATTCTGGGGAAGACTCCCATCTCCACAATTAGCGGAATAAGTCCTAGGGGATGGATTGAATTTCCTGTGAAGCCTTGAATGTTGTTGGTTGTAGGGGACAGCTGGCTCAACCGACCTCCCATCAGTTTAAATGCATCGAGGTGTAATACATTTGCGAAACTCCCGGTATTGACCAATGCTCGATGGACTTCAAATCCTTCGATATTCAACGATATGACCAGGGGATCATCGTGGGGTTGCAGTATGCCCCTCGCGTCTTCTTCTTAAAACAAAACGGATATCTCTAGTAGATCAGTCCTTTTAGAAACATCACAAGCCTGATAACTATTCCTCGCCTGCCTCACGAGCTGGCGTTGTTGTCTACGTGATTGCAAAGCATTTGAGTTGGTGTTAATCAGGGTGTGAATCTCCGCCCCTCCTCGACTTTGGTTTGGCGTCGGGGCCGGTTTCGAGATTACAGGTGGTGTTTCTTTGGTACTGCTAGGACTGGGCATCCGATCCGGTAATCCGACAGACCCGACCCTACCGGCCCTAACGACGCTCTTCCGATCTGGTTACTGTAGCAATCGGGTCGGCCGCGGGTTGGCGTAGAGGGGACCTGACCAGGTCAAGTCGGGTTTCGGTTCACTCGGTCCAACCTGGGTCAACCCGCTTTACCCGACTCGGTCAACCCGGTTATATTTTTTTTTTTTCACCAAATTTTTTTTCGTTTTAAGGTCACAACGTTTTCATTCTTTATTATTAGTTTGTTTTTCCTTTTACAATTACATTCAAAACACTCAAAAACTCTCTCTCAAGTGAAGTTCTTTGTTTAGTTTTATTAAACTTGAATCACATTGAAACGTACCCAAAAAAATAACAAAACTCGATTTTTAATTTTTTTGGACTTGAATCACATTGAAATATGCCAAAAAATAAATTGGTGAAATTCTGGGCCGAAATTCAACTTGGGCCGGTATTGGGCCGGCCCAACCCGAGACCCAAGTCAACCCGAGTTGACTTGGGTTGAGTCGGGTTATGGAACCGAGTCGAGTCGGCTCGGTTCCAAAATCGCCAACCTGACTCAGTGTCAGGTCGGGTTCGGGTTGAGACCAAACCCGATTCGACCCTTCCGACGCCCACTCCTAGGTACTGCGGTTAGGAAGTGCCACAAATTTTTTCAAATGGCCTTTCTCGATGAGGCGCTCCAACTCTCGTTTGAGATCGCGACAATCATTAGTCTCACAGCCGATAGATCGGTGGTATCAGCAATATTGCGCAGTAATTTGAGGGGATGTTCACTACTATGAAATCAGTTTGAAAGGGCCTTATTCTGGGGAAGACTCCCATCTCCACAATTAGCAGAATAAGTCCTAGGGGATGGATTGAATTTCCTATGAAGCCTTGAATGTTGTTGGTTGTAGGGGACAACTGGCTCAACCGACCTCCCATCAGTTTAAATGCATCGAGGTATAATACATTTGCGAAACTCCCAGTATTGACCAATGCTTGATGGACTTCAAATCCTTCGATATTCAACGATATGACCAGGGGATCATCGTGGGGTTGCAATACGCCCTTCGCGTCTTCTTCTTAAAATGAAACGGATATCTCCAGTAGATCGGTCCTTTCAGGAACATCACAGGCCTGATAACTATTCCTCGCTGCCTCACGAGCTGGCGTCGTTGTCTACGTGATTGCAAAGCATTTGAGTTGGTGTTAATCAGGGTGTGAATCTCTGCCCCTCCTCGACTTTGGTTCGGCGTCAAGGCCGGTTTTGAGATTACAGGTGGTGTTTCTTTGGTTTTGCGGTTAGGAAGTGCCACAAATTTTTTCAAATGGCCTTTCTCGATGAGGCGCTCCAACTCTCGTTTGAGATCGCGACAGTCATTAGTCTCATGGCCGATAGATCGGTGGTATCAACAATATTTGCCCTGGTCTAACTAAGATGTCTGAGTCTACATAGGTCTTGGTTCAGGTAAAATGTTTTCCCGAGATATTTGTGTAAAAACCTCTTTTGGAGAGACAGTCAAGGTAGTGAATGTTTGTCGCCCTTGAGTCATCTGTTTTCCCCGTTCTAGGTACGTGGGCTCTCTCTTCTTTCCGGAGTCATCGAAGGTTTTGAAAGTTCCTGGTGCAATTTTGCCTCCCTTTTCTGTACTTGTGTCGGGGACCACTTTCGTATTAGCAGGTCGGCTTGTAGCGTCTTCAGCTCTAATATATCTCTCTGCCCTTTTTAAGAACTCGTGGTAGCTCTTGGAACCCACCTCGTGGACTGACAAGCAGAACCGACTCTCATGTTGCAGTCCTGATAGGATAGCCATCAACAAAGTGTATCCGTTACTTTCTCGGTTTCTAGCACCTGTTTGTTAAAGCAGTCTAGGTAGGGCTTTAGAGTCTCAGTGGCCTCTTGCTTCACTGTCACTAGCTTTTCCTTTGGTGCCGTTTGGATTTTTGCTCTCATAAACTGTGACAAGAATTGTGATGATAGCTCATCCCAACTCCGGATCGAGTTTTGGGGGAGCTCCCTCAACCACTTAGCTGGAATATCCCCCAAAGTAGTAGGGAAGGCCCTACACATCGCTGCTTCTCCAGCTCCCTGTAGTTCCATCCAAGACATAAACTTGTCTAGGTGGGAATTGGGGTCGGTCTCTCCGGTGTATGGTGGCATGTGAGGGCAACTTCAGCTTGGACAGTGGGGTTTGCAGAATGTCTACACTAAAGGGGGAAGGTCTGCGTTTCGATTATCCGCCTTGGAGAGACTCGACGTATTTCCTCTCCAGCTCATCGAGTTGGCGTCTCATCTCCAAGAGCTAGGTTTTTCGCGCTTAGGTGGGGGCATTAAACTAAAATCTTGGCATTGGGAGGTTTGGGACCTCTCATTCACCAAGCCGTTTGTCTTCTCTTCCGGGTCGAAAGGGGGAGGTTTTGTGGCCGACCTCGAGGCTTCGGTCCTTTGGGGCTTTAAATGTCCACCTGCGTTTTTGCTACGGAGCGTAGTTAGGCCTGCCTTGGAAGGGTGTGGGCTTTCGTCGACATGGCTTTGGTCAGGCTTCAGGGTGCCCACTTTCGCGCATTTTCCAGCATCTTCTTTATGCCCCCGTTGTTTAGATTACACCTCTCCCGGGTCTGCTATTCCGGGCTTCTGAGTTTGGTACCGTTGGATTTGGTCTAGCTATTGTTGCATGCGTTGTATGGTTTGAAGGATCTCATCAATTACAAGTTGAGATAATGGTGGAGCCGGAATTGAACTGGGAATGGGAGCCTGTTCATTGGCGGGGAGAAGATCTTCATCTCTCATTGTTCGGGAGAGGGACTTGGCTGCATTTGAATGATTGTTGCTCATGGTGGCGTGTCTATTAACCGGCCCTCCTTCTAGCGCCAAATTGTTGACAACTATTTAGGCTGGAACTAAACCGTTCCCTACAATTGAATGATCCTTGATCATTCTTTAGTTCCTTCCTTCTCTCTTTACAAATAGCTTTCTTCTGTCTTTACAAGTTGCTCGGTACTTGTAATGTTGACAAAATGACTCCAAGGGAAAAAATCCCCCTTAACATGGTGGGGGAGGGGTATTTATAGCGAGAAATGGCTAAGTGGAGCACTTCGGGGCATGCCTTCCACGTATCTGGTTTGAACGATAGGTGGCGTCCGCGTATATCTACTCACCACCCATGTGTATGATTAGAATCGCTCGTTTCTACTAACTGGCTCAGTTCGGCTCTGATGAGTTCAGTACATACATCTAGCCGACCTGTTAGGTCGGTTCACTCATTAACAGGTATTACGCTTCTTATTTCCACAACCAACTACCAAAGACACCTTAGATCTCTAATTAATCCTTTTTTTCATTCTTTTTAAGGCAAGTGACAGCCTGTAGAGATGGCATGAACCGACCCTATTGAAAGCCCAACAGACCCCAATCCAAGCAAGCAAAAATTTTTCACCCATATGACTTTGCGCTTCAGGTCATTTAGGAGCGAGTCGGGTAAGGTAAGGTTCGACTAGAACCACTAGCCCCGTTTAAATTAAAAAAATAAATAACATGAAAAAAGGTAAAAATATTAAGAAAATTTAAATGGCCAATAAATGGGTCAAAATTCTGACCTCGTTCTGCCCCGTAACCCCACCCGATCAGCCACAAATTCTACCAGTTTGTGGGGCAACGCAGGGCGGGTAAATGTTTTGGGTTGGGACGGATCCAATTTGTCCCGAACCTGGCCGGTTTCCATCAACTAAGGGTGGGAAATGATAGCTAGCTTGGCGCTGCTCAGCCCTCAAAAGGCCCAAAGTGATAATGGTCAGGCTTATACTGGGGGGGCCGAAGCTCAAGTTGAGTCAAAATTAATAGAAGGCTTGAGGTGGGGCGGCCCAACTGCTTGAGCCTACAAGGGCCTCTAGCCTGTAACAAAGAAAAAGATGAAAAGCAGGTTACATCAAACACATGAGCTGAAAACAGCCACGTCATTGGTGATAAAGTAGCCATCATAATCTGAATTTGTGACTGTCACTAGTGAGTCGCCTCATATCATTGGCGATAAAGTAGCCATCATAGTCATAATATCCACACGCATATTATCCAAACTCATTTACTAGCTTATTTTATTGAGTCATATTATATGAAATTCGACTGTCAATAAAAAAAAAACCACGTCATATTTTACTATGTTTTCAATTCAATATACAAAGGATTTTATCTGCCAATGTGAGCGATGAAAGAATCCAACTCTATGCGGGATGTGCCGCCTTCCGCTACCGATTTTCTGACTGCAATGCCTAGTTCTGCCGCCCTTTGCTGTATCTCTTCCCCTTCCTTACATCCCATCAATGTTTTCAATGCTTCTGAGATTGTTGATGATTTCACAATCTCATGATTTTTGCAACTCCAATGCTTCACAGTGACACCAATTTTCAGTACTTTTGTGATTAGAACACTGTTTCTTGGCTGATCAGAGTGCATTGGCCATGCAGCAATTGGGACTCCCATTGTAATGCTTTCCATGCATGAATTCCATCCACAATGACTCATGAATCCTCCTGTTGATGGATGCCCTAAAACTTCCAACTGGGGTGCCCAATCTCTCACCAAAACGCCCCTATCACATACTCGCTCTTCGAATATTTTTGACCTATTTGATAAGGTCGACTGGACAGTACTATCTCCTTTATCCGCACCCTGATATGTCTTATCTTTCTCTTTGTACCCTTTTTGTATATTTGGTAAGGTAGACTTGGCAGTATTAGTAATATTGGACGGTTCAACCAACCTTCTTGCAAAAATGTCACCTCTATCTGCATCTCTCAACACCCAAATGAATTTTACTTCACTTTGTTCCAACGCAACTTCAAGTTCTTGAATCTGCTCATCTGTTAGCGAAGTAGTTGTTCCGAAAGAGACATAAATCACAGATTTTGGTGCTTGCTTATCCAGCCACTCCAAACATTTATGCCGGCGATTCTCATTCTTTGGCTTCATCAACTCCACTGGATTAAATGGACCTATAGGCCAATGCTTCTTGTGCCCTTTGTTTAATACTTTTTCAAGTAAATGAATGTAGCTACTTTCTATAACTCTACAAGAATTGTAAAGAATTCCAGAAGTAAATTCTTGAAACTTATGTTCAGTGGCAATGAATTCCAAGAATTCTGGTGTAAAACAGTTATCAAGTGAAGGGATTTCTGCAAGAATGTTTTCTTCAACCGGAAAAGATTTTTGATGAGCTTTACAGAGATACCAGAACATGGCAAATGCAGACACACTGTGAAAAACATAGGATTCAGCATTTGATATTTTAATGAAATCTTGAACAACAGATGACATTAAAGAATCATGGATGACAACTATTCTATGAGCAGTGAGAGAGAGAGAGAGTAGGAGAGAGAAAACCGGCTTGCGGAGGAGAGACAGAGCATCAAACAATGGCTGAAGGTGTGAAGGAAATTTGTTAGAGGCATTATAAGGGTTAGGAGGAGGAGAATGAAAATGTGGAGTTGTAAATTCATGGAAATGGACAAGAGAATCCCTGTCGTCCAGCATAGCGCGAAGCTTCACCTGACGGTTGTGAGTGGCGGTGGTGACGTAGTGGACAGGTATGTTGTAGGCGGCGATTAGGCGGGAGAGGTGGAGAAGCTGGTGGAGATGGCCTTGTGCTGGTAGGGGCACCATTACCACCATTACTTGGTGCTTTCTAAAGCCATTTTGATTCTGTTGGTAGTGATTGGAAGAAAAACAGGCCATGGAGAAGGCTTTTGGTGATGGATTTCCTTTTAGGAGAACTTTGATCTTTATGTGTCTTACAGTGCCTTTTATGTAAGAATATATATAGAGAGAGAGCCCGGAAATAATCTGGTATCAATCGTTAGTTTTTTATGACGTCAAATCTTACTTCTACGACCAATTAATAAAATATGAACAATTATCTTTTTGTTGGTAGGTACTGTCAGACTGACCTAGATCCACGATCAAAGTCAACGGCTACTGCAAAAATGCGAGCAGACAGACCACCATGACAATATTAGTTTTGAATTAGCTTCTTGAATTAAAAATTTGAAGTTGACCGCATGTAGTTATAACTTATTAATTAAGTTTGTTTCATGTCATAATATTATTTAATACTGATAGTGAAATTATTGCAACATGAGCTTCATGAGGGTTAATAACAAAGTACTACAAGAGATTCAATTCATTGCAAAATTTGCCAAAAATTTAAAAAGGAAAGGAAAACAAAATACTAGACCAGTATGTTCTTTCGTTTCAAATTTTGACCTATCGACTATTAGAAAAAAAACTCAATCTTTCGTTTTAAATTTTGACCGATCGACTATAAACAATAGACTAAATATGTTGAGATTTTGATAATTGCAGCTAATTACAGCGGAAATGCATAATGATGATTGCAGTGAAACAAATTGGCTGATAAAGTTGGACATAATGATCATAGATTAGCCCCAAATCCAATGTTCATCTCCCCTTGTGTTAAGGTGACATATCCTTTTCATACATAAACAAAATATTTATTGACCGACAAACTACAAAAAATAACTACTCACGAACCATCTCAAAAAGCTATACCGTACTAAACTATAGTTTTATTATTATAATGTATTTTAATTTGTTGTTTGAAAGTAAATGGTCCAAACGATCGTAAGTTTGAATAAACAGGATTAACATAAGGATGACACTCTTTTTTCAACCAGCTCTAGTCAAACGTTCAAACGCAACGCAAAAACTGATTAACATGCATGCCGTGCGTTAAATTGTTACTACCTCTGTCGCGCAAAAATACCATTTTTTCTATTTGGTAAACGATTAAAAAAATTTATTTAGTAGTATATGAAAAGTATATTTTAAGATGATTTTCGTATTATTATACCTTTTTCATTTATTAATTATATTCAATTTTAATAATTCTATTGTGCTTAAATTGTGTTATAGTGGTTAAGATGCTCGCATTCTGAGCCGAAAGTACCGAGCTTGAATTACACTTGAGCCTCCCCAGATATCCCCTTGTATTAAAAAAAAAATATATTAATGATTCTATTTTCTTGATAACAATATATATTAAATATATATATATATATATAAACACTAATATTTCAACTATAATTAAAAAATATAGATTATCTATATTTTCGAGCGAATGAAAAAAGATTGTTGGCTAAAGTAATGTTTATCAAACATGGAAGGTTCCGATAAAGAGTAGTTTGGACCCAATCATTAATGGGGATCCTCTGCGTTTCCGTGTCATACCATTGGTATAGTAAGGCGATGGGCCCATGGTATAAGTGGAAAGTGTCTTTCTTTCCATATGTAGAGAAAACCAGTCGCGGGGTTGTCGGCAGGCAGGCAGCCATGTGCAATTTGTTTTTATCCTTAGGCCCCCTCTCCTGTTGACTTGTCAACACCACACCAACAACTTGATCATTCACCAACTAAAAATGATTTCCAGTACCATCACATTCCACCCCCATGGAGTTGCTAGTTAGGCAAAAATGATCTCCCGCATTACTCATCCCGCTAAATACACATGTATCGTGAGATTATTGGACAATCCCTATGTGAGTTGCCCTGCTGTGGGACAACCCCATATAATTGTCCAATAATCTCTGACTATGTGCGCATTTGGCGGGATGTATGGTAGGAGAACTAGACTGTTAGTTAAGAATGTAAATGAGTCAAGTAGAGGCAGAACTAAAATTTTGGCCCATCTTTGGTTTGAGTTTTTTTCAAGTTGAGTTTCAGTTTTCGTGTCTTGCTTCGGCGCACCTCACGCTATAGCTCGACTCTTTTTTGAGTTGAGCCGACTCAACTAGTGAGCCTCGTAGTTTTCCTTTTTTCTTTTAACTAATAATTAATTAATGAAACAAGTAGACTGTAATTTGCTTTTTCATGTATGAGCCAATGTGACCCCATATAACGAGCCGTCTTGGCCGATAACACCGGCCAGCTAGTACAGGCTGGGTGAGCCAGCTGGGTCGGGTGGCCCCGCTCTCATCCCAACTTGCCTTGTGTCATCACATCATCCATTCGCTCAATTGTATGCAACAATTTAATAACCAAAAGGTGCCTCTCTACATCTTATAATGTCGGTATTGTAGAAAGTCAGGTTAATAAAATGTTCCCCAGAGAGATTCTGTAAATCGACTGACATACGGTTCTTGAACTGAACCTGTGAAGATTGGGGGAGTAGAGAAAATTTCCTTCCAGGATATTCCGAAGGTGTAACCTAGGCAATGAAAAACGAGCTGGTACTTCAACTAGAGTAGAGACCACCGTCACGTGTTCTCTAGATCCGAAAAGATCTAGCCTGGCAGTGTGCCCAGCTACCGACTCCTCCCAGAATTGCGTTCCATATAGTGTGGTAGTGTTCTCTGGGCCGTACAGCACTGACTACTTGACTAGCAAGTGCAACAAAAGATTCAAATGTCTAAGAAAAAGCATACAAATTCCTAATAGGATTCAGCATCCAACAGCTATTGAAACAAAATTTGTACAGATTGTATTTTTCATCTTGAAGTCTCCTGCTTTTAGCAGGATTCAGCATCCAACAGGAATTAAAACATAATAATTAATAAAAAGATTGTTCATTTTGTCTCTGGCTCCAGTGGGAGAGGGGAAAAGTTAACATTAACGTTAAAAACAAAAATAGACATCAATCAAACAAATAACTCCTGTTATCTTGTACTGTATGGCTTAACATAAAGTATCAAGGGCTGCAGAGATTCTTAAGGTCCTCTTCCTGAGCATACCAGTTTGGTATTATCTTCGAAAGGTGGGGGTATAAATCCTTGTAAGAATTTCTGATAGTGCCTTCCGCAACTCCAGTTGCAAGCGATACATCTACAAAATTTACTATGCTTCAGTACGAGCGTATATGCCATTTCACAGAGAGAGAGAGAGAGAGAGAGTCTTGTGCAAGTCTTTAACACGGTTTCAATGATCTGGAAACAACATCAATGACAAAAATCGGTGAATGCAAATAATTGGTTCCAGGGAGTGCAACACATACCTTTAAGTGGTTTTTTATCATCAGAAAGCTGAGTAACAATGTATATAACTGCGGCAGCAATTGATATGGGGCTCCTCCTGAGAATAAGAAAATATATACAAAATAGTTGGTAACAGAACTACAGAAGCAGAAGCACTCATGGTTCCAATTCCAACCTTAAATAATTCTCCACAAGAATTATAAACAAATCAGTAATCACAATAAATTTGAAGCAGGAGATGTGATGTGAATCCCTCACCAGTCCTTTTCTGTCCATTAGCATGTCAAACTGACAGATTCAATGCAAAATGAATTTTGAAATCGTATGACAATGTTTGGTTTACTTTCCTCTTCCAACACTTTGCGCTAGGCTTGCATCTCTCTAGCTGAATTATGCATTCCATCTTCTCAAGATTGTTACTTTCCGGCTTAGCCAATTCTTTTTCTTGAGCATATCTCATCCTAAAAGAATTTTGAGGAATATTATATTATCCCAATCATTTCAGGTCCGTTTGGGAACCCATTATCCATGGGATCCCATTCATTCCATTTCTCAAATTTGAAATCTACTATTTGATTAGTGACAAGAGTCAACTTTTATGACCTCACTTTTTAAACTCGGTTGAATAATTCATTAGGCATTTCACTTCTTCCTGGTATACCAAAGTTTCACCAAATTTCATCTCTCTTATTTCTTTAGTCCTTTTATGTTCAATCCTCTTATTTGACCTGGTACGCAATGTATGCTGACTTTTCTCCTTGCTACAATTACCATGTCTAAGGATTTTATGGCAACTGTTAATGTGTTTCTTGTTCCTACACTAATTCTATTATTAAGCCCAACTTCATTAATTGCCTCCATCCACTAGAGTGTGGAATCCTTGCTACTTTTCAGAACCCACAGGCTGAAGTGTGGTCAGTCTCCTGCTAACACTTACCAATTAATGAAGCAACCCAGGATCAAATGCAGTGGGTTACTATGCCTGGATGCCCCGGCGAAATCTATAGGTCTATGAAGTCACAAAGTTTTACATTGGAATGATAACCTACTGAAACATCCCTTCATCCACTAAAATAAGCTACGAATACACACAACAAAGAGTTAATTGACCGATTCTCCATTTCATTCAAATCATAGTTAGTCAATGAAGATCGGAAGAGCATGTCCTTCACTTAGAAACGAACCAAGTCAGCTTCATTTTAGTTCCACACTTCTCATTAGTTTCTAACAACATGAAGATTATGGTTCATTCATTCAATTGATTGCATTTCATAGATATTCTTTAAGATAATCACGAAAAGCATGTTTGATTTGAGATATTTTCCATGGAAAATATAAAATAACTGGAAAATTGTGCGTTTGATTGACCAACGGAAATGGAATTTTATCATGCATTCCACTATCTTCAGTTTTATTTCCTAACTGCATGTCTATCTGGAGTTGTTCTTAGACCCCAGGTGCCCGGAGGAACCTGACAATAAAGATGAAAATGATCAACCCATTCTCCAGTATAGTCTCACCAAAATTTCCCACATCAAGCAATTTTAATTCTAAAATTTACATTTCTCTGCAATATATTTCTGCAGATTCTGAAGACAATCCTAACATCAATTAATACATTTCAAACTCTTAAGTTCTGGAGCTGACCATAGTAAAGAATAAGAATTAAGAGAACCAACCAACCTTATGTCGAACCCCTCTGATTTTTGGACAGCTTCTTGGGCTGCTTTAACTGTCTGATTTGTCATCCCAAGATTTGAACAAAACCTCCTCTGGGAAATTGATAGAGCAACAACAGCAGTCATAGAAGTTGCACAGAGCTGTTGATTAATTTCTCTAAAGACAGGATTTGTTTATGAGAAAAACTCACCATAAAATCCCCAGCATGTATAGTCCCTATTTCCACAGATTGACCCATTTCAAGCTCAAGTTGTTTCATAATGTATTCTTTTGCTCGGCCAATTTCCTTCTTTGTTGCTCCGTTGGCAACAGAGCAAATTTCTATTTGAAATACAGATTCAGGAAAGTTCATTCACATAGATAAATCAGGAAGCATCTGAATTATTAAACCCTAGGTTGTGTACCCTTAACAGTGCGAGGCTTGTCTTCTTGACGACAAGCTATATACAGACAAGCAGCTAATATAGCATCCTGGTTTCTTCCTCGACTAGACTTCTGATCTTCTACCTTCTTATAAATCTCATTAGCCCGATCCTACAAAACAAATTAAAAGCTCCATTAGAGAGATGGAATAACCAAGAAAACAAAAACATGACAAGAAATGAGTGCAAGTACATTTTTACCGATTGCAACTTCAAATAGACTAGTATTACATGTGCTTCGTACACAATATTCTAGCTACATTGTGAATATTTTTTCAAAACTTTAATAATTATAATTCTGAGAAATTGAAATTCAAATACAAAAATTTGACATACTGAACACATGGTGCAACGTTTAATCACACTTGTAAATTCTAATCAATGGAGAAATTATTCCCATGCTGGTGAATACTCCTGTAAACGATTAAAATCCTATAATGAAGTACACAAACTTGAAAGCTTACTACTGGACTATGTATCCTAGGAAGTGAATAAAATCGCCAAGCAGACTTTTAAGAACATGCAACTTTTTTTAGATACATTTATGAACATGCAACTGGTAAGGCACATTTGCTAAGAAAACTTTTATTCATGAATTGATAAAAGACAACTGTTACACTTCCAGTCAAATTTATCCCCTTAAATGTGTATGTGGCATTACATAAAATTGAAAGTCCTAAAGGATTCATACAGATCTAGTTGTCACATAAATAATAATTAGATAAATTTAATCCCATCATTTCAAAGATAAATGAATAAATTTATTAAAGCCACTTGATCTAAAAAATTGTCCAAAATGTGAATATTTCTTTTAATTGGGTGGATGTGAGACTTGAACTCAAGATCTTTATTCTACTCTGATACCATGTCGAAGCAACTTATTCTAAAAGCTTAACCTTTTAGATGGGGCCACATTTATATTATTTATTATTATCTTCAACATAATTAAATTCCAGACACTGGAATGAGAAAAACATCAGGGGAAAAACTGAAATCCAATAAAACAAATCACCCAATAGTTAAGCAAAAAAAAAAAAAAAAGGACTCGAAATGTTTGGAAATAAATTACAAATTCATGGAAAATGATTGAAATCAATAGGACTCTAAAAGACAGAAAAAAGAAAAATCGGAGATTTGGTACATTGTTGTTTATTTCTCTTCACAAAAAATTATGAAGGTAAACTTCCAAGGATAGAATCACAATAAAAAACACTGGCCCAATTTAACTATAACAAAAACTTTTAATTTTTCTCAGATTCCTTATATCTCAAGGCCTCAAACCCATATGAAAATGAAATATTAAAGATAAGGGCATGTCTATGCCATTTTCAGTTTTTCAAGACACTGGAAAACTTGTTTGCTTTCATATTTTTGATAAAACAATGAAATTTTTTGTGAAGAAAACTCAAGAGCACATTTTGTCGTTTTGAGTGTTTTCAGTGCAAGAAACTGATTTAAAATAAAAAAATAAAAAAAACAAAAAAAAAAAGAAAAAACAGAAAAATGAAAATAAACTGAAAATTGGAAACCAAAAAATTAAAACAGAGAGGACAGCCTCTAAAGAAATATATAATTTGTGAATTTGAGTGCAGTGCCTAGATTGGTGATTCCCAACTATTTGTGATCATTAGTTCCTCGCCATTTGACAAAATATCATAGGAACTGGGAATAAAGATTACTAATCTGGCATCGTACTGTCAAATAGTCAATTAAATGAAGCTAGATATGATAAAAGTAAAAATCTATGTAAAACCACTGGGACAACATGGATAGAAGATAGCAGTTATGGACATGTATAAAGTATTTTTGACGCAGTCATGCTACAGAGTAATTGATGCATACTTCTCTATCATAAAAGTTCTACAATTTCCATAAATTAGAAAACCGGGGAAATATGAGAGGAAAACTAATAGCCGTATAATAATGCAACCCAAGAAATTCGCAGAACTAAACAGTCATGACTCTCTCCATGGTGAAATAAATACAATAGTTCCATTTTTAGCATATTAAAATAAAATTTCTTCAAGTAAATCACGCTCAAATTGTCAGTCTCATTCAAGCAACCTATAGAAAAGTTTACTTGTGCCCAAATTGGTAATACTGCGTAAATAGGTTACCTTTATTGTTGCAACAAGGCCCAACCTGAATAAAGAAAATTTGTTACATCAGACAACAGTGCTGTCATTTTAAATGTCAAGATATAATAAAAAGAGGAACAAGTGGAAGTTAATAATAAATGTAAGGAAAGTGTAACACCAAAATGAAACATTCACTGCACAGTGAACAATTTTTATTTCCGCTGCATAGTATTTTGAAACTAAAGTCCTAACATCTAGCTTGACTATGTACAGAATTACAAAAGCTAGTAAACTAACAATGTCTTTCTGATTTTCAAGTAGGGTTTACATTTTCAATGAATTGGGAAGCTGAATTGTTTTTCAGATAGAGAAGGAAGAGATGTCATATAAGTACTATGTTATAAACATCGAACATCCACACCGACACATTGATCCAATTGGTACGACCAAATTGCCAACAGTATAAAACAATCCTCATAAACAGGACCAGTCCTTATCTCATGACGATGCTAAATTTAAGAGTACATTTTATGTAATTATAGCGGACACAAGATGACAAACTGATTCCTTAATATACTAGAAGGTTCCAAGTTTCTATGCAAAAGAAAGACAGCATATAAAATGTACATCATAAGCAACGCCAATACTTCGATGGGTTCTAGAGGATTCAATAGCTGGCACAGGTTAAAAAGAAACTATTGTTCCTTTAACAGTCGAAGAGATTCCTTTTCGTATATAGACACAAGGCACAGGCATTTGCTTGTCCATTATTCATCACACGACGCTCTTCCGATCTCCATTTTCCAGATTCAAAATACACCTTCTACTTAGGAGATTTTAAAGATCACAACTTTAAAAAAAGTTATTTATCTGAATAAACAGTCATTAAGAACAAAATTACGAAATATTCTACCAACAAACTGCTTCTTAATTTTTTATTTATATCAAGTATCAACAAAAAAACACATATGAGCTATACATCTTTTCAAGTACACAAACTCGAGCAACTAGAAGAAATTTAATAGAATCGAAGTGCAGAAACCATTTGTTTGACTGAAAGAGGAGCAAAAAGACATTAGAAACCATTCAGAATGTAGGCCCTAAGCTGTATTCACATGTTTCAGTATGGATACTCCAAATATAAACTCCCTTCACCTCTTTCCGTTCTCTTTCCCCTCGAAACATGCCTGTTTCATATCCTCATCTTCCGCATTATATTGCAGGCCCCAAAAACATAACACTAGGAAAACAAATTCAAAAAACAAAAGATCAATATCTATATCACACTTCTGGCTGATCCCAACACGAGAATTCCAGTGAAAATAGACTCCATATCCACAACCTGATAAAAAATTTTTTAAAAATTGAAAAAAAAAAAAAAAAGAGAAAAAAAAAAGGTTCATTCAAATATTATTGCTTTAAAATAAAAAGAAACCACAAAAAGACTCCAACTTGTACTTCAACAACCAAGCTGAAGCTCCCCTCTTTAACACAAACTAACAGAACTCAAAACTAACAAGTAAAAATGAAATTAACGTTACCTATCAGACATAGTGGCGATAGTTTTAAACGCAAGGATAAGTGACTGATCAGAATTGGACCCACGGTTCTGCCAGCGGCCCAGAGACGAGGACAGGAAGTCACTAGTGGTCCCATTCGGCTTGGAGATCACAGTGGACAACCCTCCATCGGAGAGAAGCGGGTTGGTCGGCCCACCAACACGAACGGGGTCGTTGTCCCCGGACTCATTGGCAAAGGTACGCCACTCGGAGGTCTCATCAATGGAGTGTGACTCCAACACCAAACCACACTCGGAGCACACTGTATCCCCCGCCGAGTGGTCGAACACAACCTCCGTATTCTTCTTGCAATCGGAACAATAGACATCGCCCATGTCAATTTATAAACAAAGAGGAATGGGTATCAGCTGAAAATTAACAATCGAATTTGTCCCAAAACTGGGATTCGAAAATGGTGCAAGATTGCAAAAGGGAAATGAGATTTCGTTTTTCTGTTAGTGGGGGAGGGCAGAGAGGTCACGGGGGTTTCATTTTCATGGAGGAGTACTTGGGTGGAATTTGTCAACAGATAGGGGAGATTGTGTTTTACCGGTAAATTAGCTTTTATACTTCAAATACGTTGGATTTTGGAGTGGGATGTTTCTATTCGAGAATTCAATTCAATTATTTATTTAT
This sequence comes from Nyctanthes arbor-tristis, assembly GCA_963692815.1. NCBI lineage: Eukaryota > Viridiplantae > Streptophyta > Magnoliopsida > Lamiales > Oleaceae > Nyctanthes > Nyctanthes arbor-tristis. The sequence continues at coordinate 40,227 of CAVNYN010269123.1, forward strand.
TACTTTTCACGTCGGGTTCAATTCTCTTATCTACAATTTCTTTATAATGTTTCAAAAAAATATTTTTTTTCTTTACATATATTACATCATTATTGTTTACAAAAAACAAAATATTATGTCATTATTACTACGGCACATGCGCTACTAAAATGTATATCAAAAGAAGTTTGTGTAACCCTTTCAAAGGATCCGTAACATGACTAGACTTGAGACTTTTTATTTGCATGTTTCTACTTTTATAATAAATCTTTTGCCAAACTGCTCTTTGTAACTTGTTTGATGACAACTAGTGGAAAAACAAAGTAAAAGTTGTCTTCGAAATTAATTTCAGTAAATCCACAATAACCAAAAGGAATTCCCATAATCGATCTTCTTTCCCCCATATGGGGCAAATGTTTCAAGGGTGAACCATAAAATTTAATTAAATGACCAATCTACTCTTTGGATACAAGCTGGTTAGCTACGTCATGGTTCTCTGGTATACCCTTCAAAGCAGTGTTCTAAAAAATTTAAAACGCAGAAAAACGTAGACCTGAAGCTTCAAACTTTACAAGTTTAAGCACGCCTAGGCACGCTTAAGCGTTAAAAAATGTTTCTCTATTTTTTTATTTTTATTTTTAAGATCAATATAAAACTATTAGTTAATTAAAATTAATGTATATCAATTATATATAAAGACATACATTGTAACATACATTGTAAATATATCCATTTAATAAATAACTTTTATTTCAATTTCATAATACAATGTTTATACTTTTCTCACATAAGTTATCATTTACTTCTCTTTTTTGATATTTTGTTTCTCCTCTATTCTTTATTTCTTATATGGTAAATTATACTTTCGGGATATTTTAGTGATTTATATTAACCGTTTAATTTGATATTAAATTTAATTGGATCTCAAACATTAAAAATAAAAATAAAAGAGAAAAAAGAAAAAAAATTAAAAAATGTAGATTAATTCACGTGTAGCTGCGCCTAGGAAAGGTTTTTTTCCGCGCCTAGGCAAGCTTTTTTCACGTCTAAGCCCATCTAATCACGCTTAATTTTGATTCATTGGTCAACGCTCTGATTTGACTCGCTTTTTACACGCGTTTTGTCAAAGTGAGGTGCTTTACCTGCGCTTCATCGCCTAGGCTCGCTTTTTAGAACATTACTTCAGAGAGAAAACCTTCAAACTCCATACTAATAAAAAACTCACATGTTAGTTTTGATGTCCTAATTTATTATTTAATTTGAGCTCAACACCTACATATATGTTCTTAATTGGTCAAGAACACTGAGAGCTAGGAGTAGAAACACAGAAGTTTTTCCCCCTCCAAAGGACGACCCAAACCACATCCTTTGACCTTGACAAGATCGACTTTGTGTTGTTGGGAATTCAAGCCACAATTACAAGTGCAATCAGTCCAACCATAAACAATTGCCTAACGTCATCTTGAGGCTTGGAACAAACTCGAAGCAAGCTACGCCAACATATCTACAACTAGGTGACTTTCTCTCCTATCTTCTTCACTCATGTCTATCAAGAAGGAAGGTAAATCAGTCTCCACTTTGAATTTGACCAGGTTCACACGTCTGGCACCATTTCGAGTTTCGACACCAGGCTTACGCCTCAAGCATCCTTCTTGTTGTGTCTTGTTGTGTGTCATTGGTTTCTTACCAACAGCGCGCATGGATGCTCGACCCGTCAGCGTCTGCATCGTAACTGCACCGAATGTATGACAGCTAATCGGGACTAGTCTCCACTTACATGAGTCGCGTAAACACCATTTTAGATGTGACTACAACCGAAACACACAAGAATACGACTACAAACTGGAAAAGTCCTATCCGCACGTGCAATTAGAATCAAGCAATTTATGATTAGATTATCCTCGAACATGAAACAAAATCCGGAACCACGCTCTGCTTACTTAAAAAAATGTAAGAACCTAAACGTTGGCAAATTTAAGCATATTCAAACAAGTGAAAATCTGCAGCGCCATAAAACTTTGATTTAAGCTGGTTGGTGAAGACACGACATTCAACTCTTCCACACACACACACACGAAAAGCGATCTGCTGGGGAAATTGAGAGTATTACACTACAATACACTACATAATTTGCCAAGATTCTATCTTATTATTGCAATTTCAGTAAGATAGAGACATGGAACACACTTGTTTCGTCCATCACTTGCATGCGGCCGGATCCAAGAAGGAAAGTCATGGAAGGAGGGGAAGTTCCACTTTGGTGAATGAAAAGAAACTGACACGCCCATGCCCGACGTTACAAAATTTTATATGGTGGCCTTCGTAACGTTTCTCGAGGCCCTCTATCACTTGTTTGGATGGTGGGCTGTCCCTACATAAGAAACGATGTCATCAAATAATAGTTTCAGGTGACCTCTAGTACATTAAGAAAGCAGGCTGTGGCAAAATCAAATAGGAAAACTGATTATTAAGAAAAGTCAATTAAATGAATAATTATTAAAAAATTTCCAATAATTACTCAAATAACTTATAGTCGCAGAATTGTACAGCAGCATAGGTTGTTCTATTTAAATTTCACAGCCAGATAAGATTAAGTAAAAAAACAAAAAAATCACTTAAAACCATGTCATGTCATAAAGAGAAGTGATGGTCGTTACGTACCCGGTAAGGCAAAGGAGAAAACATGGATTTCCAGGAGAAGACTTCTTAAACTTGCTATTAGGCGGGTAAACATCGAACATCGGTCTCCCTTCACTCAATTGCAATTTGGTGAACATCTCAGTAATGAGATTATTGTGTCTTAACCCATTACATCTTGTACCGTCAAGTTCAGATGTACCATTCTCAGCGACAGATATAATCTTGGGACTCTTGAAAGTCCAAGGGATGCCATGTCGGCTAACAATATAACCAAGAGATTTTAAGTGATGATAAACTTCAAAAGACTCCCAAGAGTACCCATTTCCTTCTTTACCTTTTGCAACTTTTTCATATAGATCTTTTAAGGAAAGCGGTGTACGATCATCACCTTTCTGGACATGCAAAGCTCCAATTTCAGCCAAAAACCTATGAAACAAAGTATTAGCTCCTGACAAACAGAAAAAAGTGCCATTGGTGAAAGTGGTATCATTGTGGCTTACAAAATAAGTTTTGCATTATCTTTGAACTTTTTATTAGCAATTTTTCGTTGAGGTATTATCAAGGTACAAAATTTTTATTCAGAAAACAAGCTTGAACAAAGAGCACTAGTCTATAAGGTGCACTCTTTCAACTATTGTTTCATTGTTATAAACCCCTAAATACTACCCAGCTATTATCAATTTGCAATTACCATTTGATCATGTTATCAACTTGTGCATACATAATCTGACATATAATCATCTAGAGCCCGCAGCGGGCCCCACTGCCATGCGAACCAATAAAACTGCCCCCCCCCCCCCGCCAAAAAAAAACCTGCCAGCTGTCCCACATGCACCCCTGTTTTCTTGCTTTCAAGCACAAGGCAGGCTCTAGATCATTATAGTATAATCTACCGCATACAAGCTAATAATATTTTTCTTTATAGAGCTATCATGAAAATCTAATGCTTCAATTCATTTTAAGCACCAAAATAATTAATGAAATATATGTCCGTTCCCTCAACATACTGCCTTATTTAGTTTCTCTGCCTTGTGATTGCCTTATTTAGTTTCTCTGCCTTGTGATTCACGAACATGCTGGCAAAAACGTAAAAAAATGTAATTACAACAGCGTTAGTAATAATGGCAGGAGAGTTGGCATAACCTACAAAGTCTCTTCAATTGAGCAATATATTTTGCCATCACGGACTATGCCAGTTGTGGGCCACATTTTACCCTTTCTCTCCACCAACTCGGCCATTCCTAACTCCTCAATCCATTGTGCAACCGACACATCTTTCCTTAAGAAAACAAAAAAAATATTTGCTCACATATATAATCTTACTAAAATTTATTTAAAAAAAAAGGCTACACATCCATAAGAATAGCCTACATGCATATACATATGCATGTACATGCATGCATGCATAGATACATGTACTACTTGCATATATACATAAATACACGTGTGTTTGACTCCACCTATTTCAAAAACATACCTGAATTGCAACTTGGGTATGTCACCAACGGAATAGCACAGGTCATCATCTCCTAATTCATCCACGTAACCCTCAAAATCACTATCAATATCATTTCTTCCTTCAAAAAACCTTAATTTCTCCTGGCACTCGCCTTCCATTCCTCCAATCTAACAATTTAATGCATTTTGAAAACCCTATAAACAAAAAAGCTTCAAGTGTGAGCTCAAATTAAATTACTTACATACTCTTGTCCAGTTAACCTAATACTCAAGAAGAAGAGCTCAAGGATTGGTTGACTCAATACTCAAACACCTAATAATACTTTAGAATTAATGTTCTGCCAGCATCAACCAGAATTCAACGACTTCTAATCAAAATGAACAGAGAAGCCCAAACCTTAATTTCTCCAGACACTCGTCTTCCATTGCTCCAATCTAACAATTTAATGCATTTTGAAAACCCTATAAACAAAAAAGCTTCAAGTGTGAGCTCAAATTAACTTAGTTACATACTTGTCGAGTTAACAAGAAGAAGAGTTCAAGGATTGGTTGACTCACTACTCAAACACCTAATAATACTTTAGAATTAATGTTACACCAGCATCAACCAGAACTCAACGACTTCTAATCAAGTGCAAAATGAACAGAGAAGCCCCGCAGATCAATACATGATTTTACACAAATAAATTTGAAATAGCCTTCTAAGATTGTGAGAAAGAGAAACGGCTCTAACCTTGAAGAAATTGACACAATCCAGTATAAGACTGGTGCCCATAGGGTATTAATGTCTCACTTCTTTCCTCTCCTTCTCAACAATCTTTCCCTGCAATCCGAAATCAGTAACCCATACAAGATGATAAGCTAAACTAATAAATTGGTATGTTACTTGTGATGCAGTCATGTTATTGTCTAATAATGTTTTCTAAAGATGCTAGCAGTAAATGCCGAATCCACACACATAAGAGGAAGTTGTCTTGCAGATTACCAATAGCGAGTTCAAGATGAAGAATTGGGCTAACTATCCAAATGCAGTCGGTACCCTCCAACTATAACCTTTCAGGTTATTGCGATTTATAATCTTAATTTTGTATTTCTATCATATCTTTTAAAGACAATCTAACTTTTTTACCCAAAAAGAACATAGGAAACATGAATTTTAAAAATTAAAATTTAATAAACAAGAAATAAATAAATCATTTCACTTCGCACAGTTTTTCAAATGAAAAACATTTAACCTTTCACTTTAATGACTATGCAGTATGCATACTTCTTGACGAAAAAGTAACGAGTGATGCAACATGTACAAATGGATATACAGAGGGGTTTACAGATAGCTGTAAACTTATAATTTTACCCCTATATTTACTCTTTCTTCTAGTTCACAACATGGGGTTGACATTGTAATTTCACCCCTTTTCTGTAAATCCATTTGTAGACCCTTCTGTACAAATAGATTTATCCAAAAATAATATATATGCACGCTAAGACCAATGCACTTGAAATAAGTATCAAAAGCTGTAAAGTCAAATAACTTGAAGTCCATGATAGATCTCTTCAATAGCACATTGGACACTCAACATTGGGTGAATTTAGGAGAGTTTACTTACTTGAAATCCTTAAAAGTTTACTTTTTTACCTGGCAAGTGGAGATTCTAACAATCCTAGTCATTACTTAATTAAATTTTTTAATATATTCCGTATTGTAAATAAGATTCTTATTATTCTTTTAAATAAACTAGAAATTGTACTAACAAGTAACAACCATCAAGTGAAAGATCATATAATTGGATCAATGAAATAGAAATCTCATCTTAAAACATATCAAAACGAGTAAATAGTACAAGGCCACTATCAGTAAACAAGTTACACCTATGTGAAAGAATTTCATAACTAATTTCAACATAAGTTATATTATAACTCATTTACACTTCTGACAAACGAAAAAAATATCAGTAAAACTATTTAATCATAGCATCACTTATTTGATAAAATTAGAAATATGTAAAAGAGTTAAAAGAACAAAGCTTGTCAATCAGTAAACTTAGGTAAATTAAAAATGAACTAAAACAAGACCAAGAAATACTCTAATTCCCAAATGCACATATTCAGAGATAAATGCACAAAACAAGTAGAACAGCTAAGTAACATCAACAGTTTCATAGTTGCACCACTCTAACACGTGGGCTCCAATTATTAAGGTAAGTACAAGAATATAAAGTTAGAATACACAAGAAAATTCACAATTCTGCTCATGTTTGCACTTTATGCTCATCAAAATTGTTGCTCAAATCCTTTGAAAATAATCAACAAAATGTACCAATTTAGGAGAGAAACTGAGTCTTTCCATTTTCCCTTTTGTTCCCCTCTTCTCATCGGTAGATTGAATTATGGATAAGATTTTATACTAATAAAACCAAAAATGAATTGGAAGTCCCGTGGCGTAAGTGATCCATTCACATAAGCATATAAAATATCGTGAACTGGATTTATGTGCAAAGTTATTAGTAAATTTAGCTTTTAATTGAAATACACATATACATCATGTCCATGTTAATTCACTATTACATTACATTGAATTAAAGGACTTAAAAAATTATTTGAAAATATAATTACCTAATAGTTAAGTTCTGTTATGGAACAAATATATCATTAACTCCTCCATTGCAATAATAAATTCACCTAGGCATTTTATCAAACACTTTCTTTGCATTCATTTCGTCAAACATATTGATTGCATATGAGATACTTATCCTCTTCAATCTCTACATTTCCATTACACTACTCACATTGACTAAAATAACAGGCACCGATAAGCTTGTATCTTGAAAATGTCTAAACAAAAAGAATCAAGTTTTTAAATTTTTACAGAAATTAGTTATTTAGAACAAAGTCTAAACAATAAGCATCGTGAACACACCACAGAATACCGTAATTAGATCTTACGTCTCATTTGTTCGTGTAGATGTCGGGCATGGGCGGAGGGAAAGGGGGGCATGGGGGCGATCGCCCCGGCAAAGTTGGCCGCCGAAATGGTGGTTGCCCCTGCAAAACTTTTTGAAACTCAAAATTTTTTCTTGGAAAATTGCAGCCGGATGGAGATTGCAGAAGAAGGGAGTCGGGGAGAAGAAGGATTAATTAGCTAATTGAGGTAGATTTTTTTTTTTTTTTTTTTGGGGGTTGGTGGGGGTGATTGTAAAAATCAGGAAATGTAGTCCCTTTTTTAAAAATGACGTGCCCCACCCCACTCCCAAACACAGATTACCTCCTGGTCTGTTAATCGGCCAATTTGGCCGTTAATCGGCCGGCGGTCTCCCACCAGTCAACTCTCCCCGTCAAGGCGACCCCAATCCCAGCCTTCTCAGTCGCCGCCGACAGCCTTGGAATGGGCAGAAACAAGTAATCCGGGCTCCGTCACCGTCGCGAAATCAGGGAATTTGGCAGAGAACTAGCAATCTACGAACCCAGCAGGATGACACTGGGGTGTTCCAAGGTGGATGCAGTCGATCTACGAACGAAACAGATTGGGAAAGGATGGCAGAGGCCATTGGGATGCGTACGCGGTGGTCGCGTTTGGGTGGGTGCGAGGTGGTGCGGTGGGAGGTCGGTGGTGACTCGGTTGTGTTGGTTGTCTTGTTGTTAGTCGGTTGTTCCGCCGAATTTTGTGGTTGCGACTCGGTGTTTTGGTGGATTGTTTTCGTTGTGACTCGATATTTCGGTGAGTTGATTTCATTATGACTTAGTATTTTAGAGTTATGTTTGATTTGATTCGGTGTTTTAGCGAGTTGTTTTTATTTGTGACTCAGTATTTTAGCGAGTTATTTTTGTTGCGACTCAGTGTTTTAGAGTTGTGTTTGATTTTGACTCAGTGTTTTAGTGAGTTATTTTTGTTGTCACTCGGTGTTTTAGAGTTATGTTTGATTTGTTTTGGCGAGTTATTTTTGTTGTGACTCGATGTATTAGCGAGCTGTTTTTGCTGCGAATTATTTTTATTGTGACTCGGTGTTTTCATTAATTGTTTTTGTTGTGACTCAGTATTTTGGCGAGTTGTTTTTATTATGACTCGGTGTTTTGACGAGTTGTTTTGGTGTGACTCAGTGTTTTGACGAGTTGCTTTAGCGTGACTCAGTGTTTTTAGTGAGTTGTTTTGACGTGACTCGTTGTTTTAACGAATTGTGATTGTTGTGTAAAAAAACAGTTGAAACACCTGATTTTTCAAAAAAAAACCATCATATACCTTAATTTTGTGAAAAGTGTGTAAAAAACCTTGGTCTTTGAAGCCCATTTACAATTATTCTTTAAAAAGTCAGTCCAATTAACTAGTTTAGTTTCAGCCCACTTAATTTATCTTAATTTCTTGCATGGTTATGTTCGTGAATTCTCAGAGAGAAGAAAATTTCGTCACGTGTACATGAATTTTGTACATTCATATTTACTTACATTTTCTTAAAAAAGAAAAAAAAAATTAAGTCATCAAATAGGGTTTTTATGCAAAAATTTATTAACAATTTAGTTCTTTTTAAACTTGATAAATAATTAAAGAGGTTAGTTATTAGCATTTTCAAAATGTCCATATATTGACATTATACAGTTTATACAAATGACATGGCAAACATGAACTTAAGTTGATATAAAGGACATACTAATACCATGTAAATATTTCACCAATAACCTTCTTTTTAATTTTATTTATTTTTATTTTTCTTTATTTAACATTTATGCTAGACATCCACCATAGTAATTTAGATTCTCTAATAAAAGGATGGCAGTGACAATTGTTGAGTATGAAAAAAAATCTCACATTGGTTATTTAGTGGAAAAAATTGAGGATGTATGCCTATATTAGGCTATTTGTAGAAATATTATACATAATATGACCTTAACTTATGGGTCTTAAACTTCTAAAAAATTTTAAAATTTTTAGTGGATCATTATTGAGAAAAAAATTATTGTGAATAGTATATATCTTTATCTCACACTGTCAGATTATTTTCCGAATTGATTTTACTATTCACAAATATTTAGAAAACTGAACCCGTCATCGAAGCAGAAATGCTAAAGGTTTAAGGTCATAGGACTGATTTGAATTAAATAATTAAAATCTTGATTTTTACCTAAATTAATGTGGAAAAAGAACATTCGATTTTATAATTTTTTAATCTTTACTGTTTAAAAAAATGTTGAAATTTTATTTCCTTTTTAAGAGCAATTGAAAATATGAGTTTAGGGATAAAAAAGAATCACACGTTAGTTATTTAGTGAAAAGAATTGAGGATGTATGCTATATTAAGTTATTTAAAGAAGAGTTATGCATAATAAGGTCTTATCTTATTTTATTTCCTTTTTAAGAGTAATTAAAAATATGACTTTAGGGATAAAAAAGAATCACACGTTAGTTATTTAGTGAAAAGAATTGAGAATGTATGCTATATTAAGTTACTTAAAGAAGGTTATGCATAATTGGGTCTTATCTTATAGGCCTTAAACTTCCAAGAAGTTTAAAATTCTAATGGATCATTATTAAGAAAAAGTTTTTGGCGAACTATATCCTTCTTTATCTCACTCCGTTAGATTATTTTTCAGATTGATTCCAGTATTCATAAATATTCAGAAAACGGGACTGGTCATCGAACTCTAATAGCTAACGGTTCAAGGCCATCAGGCTGATTTTAATTAAATAATTGAACTAAATTAATTTTTACCTAAATTAATGGGGAAAAAGAATATTCGATTTTATAATTTTTTATCTTTACTGTTAAAAAAAATATTGAAATTTTATTCATTTTTTAAGAGCAATTGAAAATATGACTTCGGGTATAGAAAAAGAATAATACATTGGTTATTTGGTAAAAATAATTGAGGATATATGTCTATATTAAACTATTTTGAGAAGGGTTATGCATAATATGATCTTGACTTATAAGGCCCTGAGCTTCCAAAAGTTTAAAATTTTAATAGATCATTATTGAAAAAAAATTTATTGTAAACCAGTGAATCGTATTCGTATTTATCTACAGCGTCGGATTGTTTTCTTGATTCCAGTATTCGCAAATTTTCTTTAATGTTTTCCTTAGTTTTTTTTATAGACTATTTTTATCTTCATTAATGAAAGATATTGTAAGATCGGTAGCACCTATATTTTTTTCTTTACAGACACATAAACGATTAAATATTATAGTTTAAGTGCTATTAGTAATGTGATTTTGGGCAGAGAAAGAGAATCTCACAGTGATTATTTAGTGATAAAAATTGAAGATGTATACCTATATCAAAATATTTAGAGAATGATTATGCATAATAAAGTTTTAGCTTACCGATCTAGCTTCCAAAAAGTTTAACATTTTTATTAGATCATTGTCGAAATAGTTTAATTGTGAACCATATCCGTCTTTATATTACACCGTCGGATTGTTTTCTGGATTAGTTCCAATATTAGCAAATTCCTGATTTTTCCAATTGACTTGATTATGACAGTTTAGTTCTTTATCCACTGATTAAATTATGTTAACTTATTAAAATACTTAATGTGTAGAAGGTGTATGTTATGAAAAATTAAATAAGATTAATACATATTACAAAAGTTTAAAAAAAAAAACAAATACGGGGTAATTAGTCACATGTGCATTTTGTATAAAAAGTTGGTGTTCACTCATAAACAATTTTATATAGATATTTCGAGAGTTATAAATTGAAAAAGTCCGAAAATTTTGATCTGCGTTAAAGATGATAAAACAACAAATTCTACTATAAATATTGTAATACATGTATTATTGTTCATCATTTATTCTAGTTATATTTATCGGATGTAACATATTTTCCCGTGCGTTATCTATACACTGACAGTCTAATACAAACTCTAAAAATTTTCTTCAATGTTTTTTTTATGTTTTTTTGTATAAACTATTTTTTATCTTCATTAATGAAAAATATCATATTACGGGTAGCACATATATTGTCTTTCCTTGCACACACATAAACGATCAAATATTATAGTTTAAATCTTCATGTTTAATCTTCTTGAGATCGGAAGATATTATCTGACATTATCATCTCATGTAATGCACGAGTGAAATAACTAGTAATATGTAAGAGAAAACATATATGGAATAGTATATATTATATATTTACATTACGTTTTTTGTATTTTCTAATCGAAGAGTTTGGATATATGAGAATACAAGATGACAAATGCAAATGGCAAATCATGTCCACTCTTGAACCTAGGTTAACATATTTTTCTTCTATATAATAAATTTGGTGCTAAATATACACATGACTTTTGTATTAAAAATCAAAAATTATACATGACTTTAGTATTTTTTTTCGCCCCCTCAACACATAATTTTTGGCTCCGCCATCGGCAAAGTGGGGCAGCCATGTACCTTTCTTTTTAGTCGATTGAGAGGGCGAACTAAAGCTGTGTCAAGGCACTGTGAGGCAAGGACAAAGGAACAAGGGAGAAAGAGTGAGAAGCCGACTGAGAGGGCTTGTGAGGGAGCCAAAGAGGTAGTGCGAGAGCATCTATAGAGTGTTAAATCAAATTTTATTGATAATAATGTGTGTTAACAATTTTTTTTATACAAGGAAATATAGGAAAGGAGTAGGTGTTATTCGAACTCAGGACCTCCTATTTGGAATGTGAGAACCAAACTATTGTGACATTTGTTCGAATCACTCTTCTTGAATTTTTTTTTATACGAAATTAATTTTTTTTATCTATAATAATATATGTTAAAAGGAATTTTTTAGTACTAAATTAATTTTGTTAAAATTATTCATTTATTTTTTATTTATAATAGTAATTATTGACTGTGAAATTTTAGAGAAATAAAATGTAATATAAAGGTTCACCAATAACTTTTGTTTGTAATTAAATTAACACTTTCAATATGTTCAATTTCAATGTGTTCAATTTATTATCTTTGATATATCAATAATTGATGGCTATATTTAAAATGTTAACATGTCATTTCAGAAAAGTTTATTTTTTGACTTATGTGACAAGTTAAATTTAACAACTCCATTATCGATACTGTAATGGAGATAAATATTATTATAGTTCCATCACGTGTAGGAGGGCTTGCGAGGGGAAAAATTCTAGTAGTACTATACTGGAGGCTTGACGACCAATGAAGAAGCCACAAGTGAGTTCAATGGTCCTAATTTATTGTTAAATGGATATTAGATTTTATATGTGTTGTTGATTAAACATGACTACCCTACTAGAATATCGGGTATTTTTTTTTTCCTTTCAAGGGAGCCACAGGTTGCATACTAGATGAACAATATTGTCTATCACGTGTTGGTTCTTGATTTTACCAATAAGATGAAATATAGTACTCTTGCAATATGAGAATTTTGCTCCTCTAAAAGAAATTATTTTAATTAAAGAGAGAACAATGGAAAGATGGTTAGTGGGGAAAAAAGTGAAAAAAAATTATGTTCTATTTCCAAATTGGTTAAAAAAAAAAAGAGCTATTTCCAAATGGCATAATTCAAGCGACAAAGGGGGTAAGAAGTAGAATGAAATTAAAAAAAATAATAATAAAATAGTAGTAGTTAAAGACGTCTTGGTTGGATGGATGTAGAAACATAGATATGACACCTAAAATGATTAAAAAAAAAAAAGTGAGGTAAAACTGAAGAGAAAAAGGCAAAATTAAAAGAAGAGTAATGATAATAAGCCTCACTATTAGTTCACCAGTTAACAATTTTAATTTAAATATCAAACAACTTAAATATCTTAATTAACAGTTTTACCCTTTAATTTTTCTCCATAAAATACCGTTCAACTAGTAAACTAAGAGAGGTTTATCATTCTTCTTTAAAAAAAAAATGTAGAGAAATATGATTGAGACCCACATGTTTAACCCTCCCGCCTTCAGCTGACATTGCTAAAGAATCATGCATGGGAGAGGCTTTGATACAGTCATGTCCATAGATAGGTCTCTTGATTCTTCTTAAGTTCTTGTTTCCATCGGAAATTTGGTATCTTGTCTTTGATATTCTCTGAAAACATATCTTAATCATCCCTTATTTACTATTATTCATTGTGCTTAGTTATTATAAATTTCATTCTTGTGTTTTTTGAAAACAACCTCTCATGTCATTACCTCCCTTGTACACTATCAAAATCTAATGCCTATATATATTTCTTAGCCCGGAACGAAATTCAGTACATTAAACAGAATCGCCTAGAATCTATACCCATAGAGAACTCAAGAAGAAGAAAATAATTGCTTGCTAGATCCGCCGATTCAATCATGGTTCAAGGATACATTCCCTCGTTTCTTTGTCTACTTGTTTTCGCAGCCAACTTCATTCCTCACTTGGCTTGTCCACCCGTTTTCATACTTGGGGATTCCACAGCCGATGTCGGAACTAATTCCTTCATACCAGGTAGCCAGGCAAGAGTCGATTTTCCTCACAATGGGGTAGACTTCCCCCACGCAAGACCCACGGGGAGGTTCAGTAATGGCTTCAATAGTGCTGATTACCTCGGTGAGTCCTGCTATTTGTAGTGAAACCTTTGCAAAATAGGGTAAAATCACCATCTCATCCCTAGATTATCTTCATCCATTCACACAGTATACAAGGGTAAGATAGTAAAATCGCCCTATTTTGTAAAGACCTCTATGCAAACAGCATTATTCCATACCTCGTTTTTTTAGTATGAGTCTTTTCTAATACAAAATCTATGCATCTGTCTACATAGTATGTTTGCTAACATTGGTCATTTCAATTTATTTCTCAGCCAAGCTTTTGGGGTTAAGGACAAGCCCGCCTCCGTATCTCTTTCTCGTTAACCAGACTTCCGGTCATCACAAGTTTCTCGAAATAGGGGTAAACTTTGCGTCTGGGGGCTCCGGCCTTCTTGATTCGACTGGTTCTGACTAGGTAATGACTATTTATCTCTTAACATTTTTAGCAATGGCTTTGCTTTAAATGCCTGCACCATGCGAAAGTGTAATATAATTTTCTTTGTTGTCTTGTGTAAACTTCCGATCTCCAACAGGGCGTTATGTCCTTATCCACACAGAAAAGTCAATTTGCTTGATTGCACGATAATCTCACTCGTCTCATGGGCCAAACCGAGACACAATCAAAGCTCTCGAAAGCATTGTTCTTTTTCAGCGTTGGGAGCAACGATATTTTTGACTATTTTAACAAGACGAGTACAACACCAGTAGACGAGTTCATTGACAATCTTATGTTATCATACACAAATTACATTGAAGTAAGATTTCTTCCATCCATTATTTATTTATTTATTTTTTGACTATTAGAGAGAAACCCACTCAGATGTCATCAGACCACACAGGTCTTGGCTTTTCCATCCAGTGGTTGATACATTCTTTTCGTTGGTGGGCTTTGTACAAACTCGGTGCAAGAAAATTTGGTATCATCAGTGTGGCGCCAATAGGATGCTGTCGGGCTCAAAGACTCGTCCAAAAAAACTTGACTGGTATAGATGGTTGTTTCGAGGCCATGAACAACGTATTGTTAGCTTTCTATTCAGCACTCGACGTCCTAATGTACAACATCAGATCTCAACTTCCAGAAATCAAGTACTCACTTGGAAATGCATTTAACATGACCATTGATGTTATAAATAATCCGGGTTCTCAGAGTAAGCACAAGCAGTAACCCATAAATTCGTGTTTTGGCTTTCTTGATGGTCTTTATAATGGCGGGTAGGCCTAATCAATTTTCATTTGCAGAGTTTGTTAATGTTGATACGGTGTGCTGTGGGACGGGAAGTTTGAATGCATAAGGCCCTTGTTGCGACAGCCGGACTTTGTCCAGATCGCCGGAGCTTTTTGTTCTGGGATACGTTCCACCCGACGCAGAGAGCGAGTTGTTTAGCAGCTGAAGCTCTTTATTACGGTCCAACTACATATGTATCCCCGATTAACTTCTTTCAGTTGGTCAATGACAATTAGCATAAAAAAGACTCAGTCACAGATTTGTGGTATATCTCATGGAAGATAGCAGAATAAAAAAAGATTCTACGGGATCGACTCGTTGATGTTACAGAAGCATGAGAAAATCTTTGTCATGCAGAACCAAAAGAAAAAGAAAAAAAGTATGAGAAAATGTGGGATGGAGCATGACTTGCTGGATGCCTACTCTTTGTTCTTTCGACTACTTTGTTTATGTTCTATTAAAATTTGAAAAGTGAAGTTCTGCACTTGATTAGCTCAATCTCAACTGTGTAAAAGATATGCAAGTTCTGTCTATGAGTGCAAACTTAATAAATAAATAAATAAATAAATAAATAGAATTATTAGTCTTTGGTCTGCAGTTGCACGTGTTTCTGTCTCGATTTATTTGGTCTTTTTTTTTTTTTTTTTCTCTCTCTCTCTCTTTTCTAATATTTCCTTGGGAACCATTCCCAAAAATACCTAGTAGATCATGGAGACGCTAGAATATCCTGTGGAATAACATTCTCCATGATTGGACTATATGTTTGGAGGAAAATGTAGGCCTCATCTCGGAGTTAGTTTAATTATCCCAAGTAGCAATATAAAGTTGAAAGTTTTTTTCAACATATTAACCAATTACGTTTATATATCTCATTTTGTCCAACTTTTTTTCAGGGCTTGAATATTGTAAAAATAAAATGGCATGAATGTCTTTTCCGAAAGAGTATCTAAAGTAGCGAAACTTGACTGTGTCCTTCTCCAGCCAACATTTTGGGACTGGTTAATTGCACAAAAGGTCCCCTACATTTGAGTTAAAAATTGACTGAGTTCCCAACCTTTTTTGGCTCTCCTGAGTCCCCAACCTTTTATAAATGCGTACAATGGGTTCTTTTTGTCATTATTCGTTTAATTTTTCAACAAAACGACTATTATACTCCTGAACTTTTTAATTTTTTTAAAAAAGTTTAAAAATAATAAACCCGACCCTCTCCTCCCATCCCAAGATTGGCTACTAGAAACGACAACACTCTGGAGTGCACAGTCGCTAGGATGCTACTGTTTCCGACGGCAAAAAAAGCGGGTGAATCACCCCATCCCCTAATTTTTCTACTTGAAATAACATGCTGCCATTTCCAACAGCCAATCTTGAGAAGAAAGGGTGATAGGGGTGGCTTGGGAGTTTTTTTTTTTAATATTATTTTTGAACTTTTTTTTTAAAATAAAAAGTCAAGGATATAACCATCATTTTATTGAAAAATCAAAGGAATAGTAATAAAAATAACATCTTGTATATTTATAAAAGGTTACCGACCTAAGAGAGC
Source organism: Nyctanthes arbor-tristis (assembly GCA_963692815.1). Classification (NCBI taxonomy): domain Eukaryota; kingdom Viridiplantae; phylum Streptophyta; class Magnoliopsida; order Lamiales; family Oleaceae; genus Nyctanthes; species Nyctanthes arbor-tristis. The sequence goes on from CAVNYN010269123.1 coordinate 56,548, forward strand.
GAAAAAAAAAAAATTGGGGACCTTTTGTGAAATTAATCCAGACTGAAATTGCCAGAATAATTTCTTTTCTCATTTATTTTGTTTTTGTGGTTACAGTTTAAATAATATTAAAACCAAAATATGATACTGACAATAAACAAAAAAATAATTAAACAGATCTAACAACAATAATATAAGATCGGAAGAACATCGCCCGATCTATTCCGTCATCCAGATGATGCATCGCATTCACATTTTTAGTGCTAAGCTACATCTAGTGCAAATATCATTGCATCGGTACACGCAAATCCGATCTGTTCGTCGTCCACACTTGCTTGTCAACAACCGCTTGCACACATAGAGAAGAAAGTGAGGAATACAAATTGGAATGAGAACATAAAAATTTCACTACTCGGATAAACCTCATCTCCTCCAGACCACAAGTATGATGGTTACCGGCACAGTCGAGCATTTTGTACAGTGCTAATACATGTATGTATGGAAGCCTCGGTTAAGAGGTGAATTATTACAGCACACTTTCACATGCTTCGAGCAACCTTTTCGTACAAATCGTGAGGCCAGTTTCTATTCAAATTGTTCGCAAGAAAGTTAGCAATCTGCAAAGAAAAGGGAAGTTCAAACATATGTTATGTTAGATTGAAAACACAAGTAGAACAAATAAAAGATCAAAAAAAAAAAAAAAAAATGCAATGCAGAAGACATTGAAATAGATGAATTATTATCAGAATAAAAAAAGAAACATACCTTAGCCCTCAAGGCACGAAGAGATCCATCTGTGTCTGGGACATTGTCCAGACAATCGAGAGCAACTCTGAGAAGGTCCGGCACACAAGCCTGAACGTGTGGTGATAGATTATTGAAGATGTCCGTGGAAAAGTCCGGTGCCCTTGGATCCAAGGGAAGAAACGGAAGTTTGGCAACTTCCCTTAACACATCTAATTGATTTCCTGTATTTGCCAGCTTGTGGATAGATAAGATGGCATCAAGCTGTCTTAGCACGATTTGATGCTCCATAACATTTTCTCTCTCTTGAGGACTGCATAATTAGATGTCAAGATATTTAAAAAATGTAAATACAATAATTAAGATAGCAGAAAACCCGTCTAAGAGAATTTCGAATACTCGACCACTTCAAGAATTATAATGCAAAAGATTAATGCGAAAAAACAGCAGGTGGAAATAAAAATTTAAGGTCAAGTATCAACACATACAGACATACTGTATAAACACATGCTATATTAGAAATTTGATGTAATGCAAAATCATGCAGACATTAGATATCAGAAAAGAGAACCAAGAGTATTAAACTAGAAAACCACCTCAAGCTCATGGAAAAGCTATTTGAAGTAAAATATTACCAACGTTAAGTATCACGTAACAGGATTAACATAAACCTCTCAGTTTTGTAACCAAATTCCTTCCAGTCCAGGTCAATAATAATAGTCACCCTTGTACACTTCTAAAGTTTGCTAATCTTTTTTACCACGTCTGGAAGACTCAGCAGCTTAGCATTCTTGTTACTTAATCAGACTGAATTGACCATAAGAGTTTAAGACACCAGCAATACCAATGTTGCAACTTACACATAAGAGCTAATATTTAGAGAAAAAGAAAGAAAAAGAAAACGAAAAGGAATGATCACATGCAATTTTCTTAAACATCAGTGACAAAATACCACATTATGAATAAACACAATTAACATGGCACAAGACAGTAATCAAAGGAACCTGATATCAGGGTAGTATTTGAACGTCTGCAAAATCTCATTTCCAGAGTGAATAAGCCCTGTAATCCGGCTTTCACCATCCAATCTGCCACGTGATAGGGAACAAATGGCTTCAGAGAGACACTTATTTATCGTATCCAATGCAGCAGAAAATGCCCCGATTCTCTTCTGAATTTCTATGGACTGTGGTTTGATGCACAATAATACAGAAGAAATCAAAGGGTTAATAAAACTCAGATGTAGGAATAACACATTCTTAAGGATTAAATATATTGGCAGGAGGAAACATAGAGATGTAACATTATTAAAGATGATTACTATCAATAACATTAAAAGTTGTGGAAACTGAATCTTCAAATGGTAAGAAGTTCAAAGAAGCATTACTTTGTCATACAAGCCAGCATCTTGACACTTCTGAGCAGCTTCAAGCAGAAACTGCTGCCTTGTGTTCCAATCAGTCAAAAATCTTCCCAACTGACCCTCTTCAACACCTCTTGGGTCAAGTAAGAGATGAATACCACCATTGTGTAACAGAAGCTCTGAAAGAAGTTGTTTTAACAACGATGTCCTCTGCCTTTGCTGATCAACACTACCTCTACCTATCCATGATAACTGCCCACCACCCACTGCTGCTGCAGCTTGCACATAATACTCCAGTGCCATTGACAGGTCACCATGGTGCAGATAGAGTGTCCCGTACTGCCTAATTATACTAGATACCTCAGCAGAAGCATCCATCGCCCCCAGTTTTTGTCCTGATCCAGAACCTTCAGAAAGGACATCATGGTCCGCAAACACAATTGACATATGGACAGCATCAATGTTATATGCTTCATCTCCCATATATTTGGACAAATAGAGAACAGCCGGAAGGAGCTGAATGCTTAAAAGCAAAACATATGGATACACCAGAGGATCCTTTCCATTCTTTGTATAATACGATGGTTCAAACTTATTTAAGTAGGCCTGCAAATCATCCAAACTGTAGGGCGAGAATCCATCATTCAGAACGATAGAAGAAGACAATCCACCAGAGCAGTCGCGTATAGCTGACAATTTAAACCACAAGAAGTCCTCTATGGTATTAAAGATTGTAGGAAGCTCTCTAAGTATCCGGTCTATGTGCCGCCGAGAACCAGAAATTATTGCATACAGGAGTAACTTTTTCTTGTCAAATGAAGCTCGACCTACTCGCTCACCCGCCCTCAACAGTTTTCCACATTCTTCTGAAGCAGCTGCTGCAGTTTCCACCGATACCATGCCGCCAGTAGTAATCCATTCATTGAGCTGTCAAGATATGGAGACAATACAATTAGGAAAATGAAAATGGGGCACAGTCCTGAATTAGTAAGCCTAATCAGTCCATACCAGAGGAGAAAATTGCTGGGAGACACGAGATGTACAGGAAACCTCTCTTGCATCACTATAGTACCCACTTCTCAGGCAGAAGTATATCTGTTAGAAATATGGAGAAGTATTATTTTACGATATGATCCTTACAAATAACTGAATATGTTGAATTTCTTGAAGTACGTCATATAATTTAACCTATAAAGGAGTAGCTTTCAGAAACTATTTTTTGATTTATGATTTTCTTCTATCTCTAGATCTTTTTGCTACTAGCTATTTAACATGAAATAAGATAATACATCACATGTTCCAAAGTTCAATCATGTAGTCTACATAGAAGATTCTGAAGCATTTCGCCGTAATACCATATACCAGAAACTAGAATTTCATTAAATTGAAACATGACCAAAACTTAATATAAGTCGTGCATAATGCGCACAAACCAACCAAGCGCAATGAAACACGCTAATGTCAAATATTACCTAAATTTTAAAGGCATTATCCAGAGAAGGCAAAAAAACATCCATGCAATCAGAAGAAAGTAACAAACCTGCTGCCAAGTGGTATCAACAGGGGGTTGTCGACGGCTGTCACCTGCGTCAAAGTCAAGAACTCCATAATCCCTCAAACGGATCTGCAAAACACAAAATAGTCAGCAGGATGTATCTAATCCACTTAACAATAAATTAAGATTTTCTATGCAAATTGCAATTTTTCAGAAAGTAATACAGAAAATTCTGACAAACCCGAAGGAAGGCGCGAATTCTTTGCAAATTTCCAACAGCCCCGCCAAGAGCAGCCTGCATAATCGGCAAATGACCATTATGGACAGAAGTTCCTTAATGGGAAAATTTTAGAGGCAGAAATGCTGGAAGCACGCAGGAATTATCCAAATCCAACTTTAAAATGCGGAAGGTGGTGACCACTTCTTTTAACAGTAGTTAAGTAAATAATGTAACAAGCTATCTTGTTGCACTCAAATAACTTTGGAGAAATCAAATTTTAAGAAGCAATTGATGATGAGAGCAAACACAAAATTAGGAGGGAAAGAAACCTGTGCAGGATGGCTCTGAATCGTATCCATCACGTATTTCTCATGTCCCCATTCAAGGTGACGCCTCGCTCCCATCACTAAAGTCATTTTCTTGGGAACTTTCCATTGAACATTTGAATCCTCGCCCATTAGTGCCTATCAAGTTTCAACTTATCAGCAACTAAATTGTTTAAGTTTCTTATCTAAGATTTATTTAAAACAAACTAGCATGATAATGATACTATACCGATATGAGATGCCATATCTTCTGCATGCTTACAGATTTTGCACCAGATGTGTCAAGGTTCAGACTTTCATAAGTTTGCTTGAAAGCTGAAGCAGGCTGGCAAGAGCGGACAATCAGTTAATATGAGATGAACTCATGATTTAATTTGACTTAACCAAGTCAAAGAAAGTAAGAAATAAAATTCATTGCAGGTAGCAATCTGATAAAGTTGTATAAGAAACCAGTGGTAGAGAACAACAAATGACATACACTTGTGGTAAAGGAGACCCAACCACAAAGGGCATGTGTCATACCAAGCATTGAAATCTTATATGTGATATAATCACTATTATTTAATCTCCACCAACATTAGTTGTTGAGTTCTTACTTTAAAGGGTAACCCATCTCCCTTGCACTATTTAGATTCTTCACAACTTCAGCATATGCAACAGCTTTATTCTCAAGGACAGATTTATTAGCCAAAGGTGCAACCTCCATGCCAGATGGACTAGATGAAACCTGAGGACTAGCAATAGCAGGAACAAGCTGACCCTGGCGGTTAATTCCACTGCTAGAAGCACTAATATTTGTTCGCGGTAATATTGAAATTCGGCTAAGGCTCTGAAGGAAGTCCCTTTTTTCCTTTCGCCAGTCCTCCTAATGTAACCAGTCACGTAAGGAAACAAGAGTTCCGGCACAAAAATCCAAATAATACCAAAACTCTAAGGCAAAATGATAGAACATTAAGATTAAGGAACCCAATTGGGTGAGCAAAATAAACAGACACGACATGATTGTTCAAAGGGGAGCCTGCAAATACTTAATGTATTCGTATAGAGGCAAGCTCACCTCCAAAACGGACATCATATAATCATCGAAACTTCTGAGGTTATCCTTCTGAGCTTCCTGAACAGCTGAGATCATTGCCATTTCATGGACCTAAGCGGCATCCATTACAATATGAAACAGAGCTTTCATTAGTTACTGGCGTGTGTCATGCTAGCAAATTAAGCATTATTTTTCCAAATTACCTAGTATACCAACTAAAAGAGTAAATACCTGTTGCAGATACTCTTCAACACTTGTTGCCTCAGCGGGAAAGACGTCTTCAAATGTTGTCTTTTAGAAGAAAGTTAAAATAAATAAATGAATACAAAGATGTCATTGCATCAGCTTAGACAGAAAGATAAATTTAAGGAATAGTTAAAAAGAGCAAAAAACTAACAGAGCAAAGAAGACCATCACTCCCCAAAACACGATCACTATAAACCAAACATGTCTTAGACGCTCTATTACAGTTGCACGCACTGAATGCCCAGTCAGTATCGCAATAATAGGTTCCTCACCTAGCTTTATTAATATTAATATATTAGAGCAGATATCAAACATTCTGGTGAAAGGATTTAAGTAGAAATATGTAAACATGTCAAATGGTAAACATCTCAAATGGCTCTTCTAACATGCTTCAATTTTTTAAACAACTAAGCTGGAGAAAGTATACAAAAACACTTCAATGTTTACTCATTCATATATTAGTTATTAATAAAATTATATGCTCTCAAGAAACCAGTTTGCTCCACCTCCAAGAATAAGCAGTTAAGCACTTTAGTTAGTTAATAATTTCTTCCAAGAGTTTCTTAGTGGTGGTAATTAATAGATCATATATTCTTAACTTTGTATGTACACACAGAGAAACATATTCTACATTTTAGTTCATTTAGTGGAAAGGATAACTTAATTATTATAGAGGTCATGACTTGACTAAAGAAGGCTTTTTTATTGCAAATTTGCAACTTGCAAGTTGCAACCAGAAAAGATCTCTTGACAAGTGTCTTTATCAGAAGAATGCTACACAACACTGTTGGACGTGTACTTTTAAAGAAATAATAAGGTCCAACGAAATATATTGTCCTCCCAAGATTCACATTCAATATGAAAATGACCAAAACCAAAGGGCATATAATTTAGAGTATGTTTGATTTAGATTTTTAAGAATTGATTTTGAGAAAAAGTGATTTTTTGGGAGAATGTGTGGCTGAAAAGTAAGGAAAAGTCATGAATTACGTGTAAACTTATTTTAGTGGATAAATGTGTGGTTGACAATCAGTTGAATGAGAATTGATTTTGGAAAATCAAAATCAAACAAAGCCTTAGCATATGAACTAAAGCATGACCAAGTTGATTGTACACCAGCACATGCACCACATATACTAAGGAGATTTTTTATTCATTCAAGTACGAAACTTTGCTAATTAATATATTATTACTGAAAATTTTTCTCCGGCATAACTAAAGTCTAGCAGAAAGCTAAACTGTAAAGTGTTTTATTTTATTTTATTTTATTTTATTTTTATGCACATTTCGACCTGGCATATTGCCACTTTAAGGACAAAAGAAATAAGCATGGATAAATAACATTTTCAGGAAAGATGAGATAAAATTTATCAATTCATATGGTAAAAAGCCCCAGTTATTAGGGCATATCCATAATTTAAGAAAACGTCATTAACTAGAAGTGTTCTGCTGGAGAAATGCTACCTTCAATTCAAAGGACTTGAGATCACGAGCAAGCTGTTCTGCATTTATTCCCTCTCGTGCTAAAAGCCTACATATTCAGAGAACTATCCTCAAAATGAAAAGGAAGAAACATAGCCACAAAAACATCAAATTAACTAGTCAATAGTAATCATGATACTCAAACTACTAAACTGCCCCTACATTGTAAACATGTAAAAAGTCCTACATGAACTAAATCCGTAGAAACTGAAAAATTTATCAAAAGAGGCATTAAGAAAATCCCCTGTAAAAGCTGCAGCGCTTATAACAATTTTTTAAGCTCAAAATTTGCCCCCAAAAAGAAAATAGTAATCTTACTAATGCACAAAAATATAAGCAGACAAGGATAAATCAGATAAATGCATAAATTATTAGTAAGTTACCTAGTTGCTGCAACAGATTGAGAAGGAGCTTCAGTTCGCAAAGTTTTCGCCTTAAGCTTCTTTGACAAGGACTCCAGTTGATCCAAATTCCTCTAATTTCCACCAATAAATAATAAAAGAAATCACTTACATGATTTTAGAAGCACGCGATAGTGATAACTAATTAGCACTACACCCTCCCATTGCCAATTTCACAGTTACCAATCAAAAAGAAAACTAAACACTTGCAATTTGCTTTATTTTTCCTTGACAAGGACTCCATTGACGTAGCATCAGTTGTTAGCGTTTCAACCTTAATTAATATTTTAACACTAGACAGCAATTGATCCAAATTCAAGATTCATAACAAAATCATTTCCACAATGACAATTTTCTCGATTTTTCCCGTCAGAAAATTTCTCGTCTGATTTTTGAAATTGGCACCTGGAGGGGAGGGAACTGAGCCGATGGAGCGGCTTGTTCGAGAGATCAGAAGAGGAATGCAGAAGATCCGTCCATCCACTCATATCTGAATCATTCGCCATTCTTCTGCTCGTTTCAAAGCCTGCACTGTTCGTGCGCCAGCGAGTGTATTTGTATATGATGTATCTATCTTGGAAACAGAAAGAGGAGAGGGGGATGAGAAAGGAGGGTTTTTGGAGCTCAAAAGCCCTAATTTGAATGTTTTCGACTTCGTGATTGACTGCGATGTGGCACATGCTAATTCTCTGTGTGTACTACTATAATCTCACTCAAATTTCGAAAATAATAATAATAATTAATTAAAATTAACAATATTTTTTTATGGGAATTAAAATTAACAATATTATTATAACCATAGAAATATATGTAGAAATAAATACAGGCATAAATACAAGTAGTTATGAATGACTAGTATACCCTAAACTGTATCTATGAATAGTGGTGGTTGACTTTGAAAAAAATATATAGATATTTTTAAGATATTCTCATCTTTTCTCTCTTTCTTTTACAACACGTTGTCAATACGATTAGCATATTTTACTTTATTGCGGCTAAGGTTTGACGTAAGTTGATCGTTAAATTGTTTTCTATGCCATATACATATCTACATCACTAATCTTCTAATTAATTTTGTACATGCATGAACATAATCTGTATTTCTTATTCCATAATTATAGTTTATGTTGAATCTGAATATTTAGATCTAATATATTAATTAACACTAATATGACTATTAGAAGTCTCATTTCTTTCAATTGTTACAATTTGCCATCCATCATGCACATTATCGGCTATATTACATTGTTTTAATTCTTAATTTATTTTTAATGATGCTAAATATGGTTATCATGATATTCTAAAGAAACATGATATTGAATTATTAATAGTACTTGTAGCCACCATGTCATAAAGATCTGCGAAGGTCAACGGTCATAAGATCTTAGAAGCAAGCCCCAAGTACCTCGCTTAATCCAAAGACCTGGCGACCCAACGACCAAAAGATCTAGACACCCGTTTTAGCGACTTGAGGAACAAACCTCTGCTCCAGCGTTCCCGCGGTTCGGGATGTTTGGGCACTACGCCAACGAGCTCATAGTGCTCTAACCTAACGCCGCGACATGACGAGCATGCCAACTAAGCAGTAATTTGGGAACCCACGTGGGAAACCTTATCACTTCGGCTGATGATACTCTTGCATTAAATGCGAATCGGTGGTTACCAGTCCTGTGCATGGCTTAGACAGCCATTAGTCAAAAAGTGAAGGGTTAATCTCAGCCGATTTGTCCCTTACGTTATTTTTGTGGGCCCGACATTAAATGCAATACAAATAGCAAATGTACACTATAAATAGAGGTAAACGGAACTGAGAAGGGGTTCGACACCCAAATCTCACTCTTCCGATCTCTTTGGTACATTTATTATCTTCCATTTATTACAAACATTCATTGCCTTTATTCATTGACTGCTTCTATCGATTCAAATACGAATTTCCCACGAATACAAATCTTGTTTGTTGAGTCGAAGGCCAAATTTAACGTCAACAGTACTAAAAATTATTAAGATTAAATTGTTGTTGCCCCGAAGTAGCACAACCGATTGCAATATTCTTGAAGAATCTTGATCTATTACTCATAAAGTACTAATAGTCCAAATTAATTCTAAAAGTTCGTTGTGCTCCTAACGCAGAGCAAGGCTTGATATACTGTACTGGCCAAATATATGAACAATATCTGAAAATATGTTCATCCTAAAGGAGAGCATAATGTCTAGTTGACATCGATTTTTGCAACTTTACATAATTGTTTGAAAATTAATTGAGTTAATTTCTCATTGTAGAGTTGCATAAACTGCCAATCCATATATATATATATATATATATATATAATTAAAAGCAATACACTTTCCAAAATATCGTTTACCGCCTAAATCACTTTCTAATCTGGTCACACTCATCTCAACCATTGGTTTTATCCAAATAAACTTGGCCGTTGATTTTTTAATTATTAATTAATATATAGTTATACACTTACTTTTTTAAAGTTTTAAATTTTAATTATTCATCCTTTCCTTTTATTATTTTCACCCTTTCCTCTTTCTTTAATTCTGGTACCCTCTCTCTCATTTCAAGACATTGGATCTGAGATACACAAATTTGTCGTTCATTTTTGCCCTTGGTTTGACACCTGGTTCATTCTCAATTCTGGTGAATAATCCCATCATCTTTTTGGATAATCTTCAGTGAAGGATGTGTATTGATATTTTGGAATTATCTACAGAATATTTGCTCAATGCATTATACTTAATTCGGATGAGATCTACCAATGGAAAATTTATCTCTAATCCATTATACCTAATCCACTAAAATATTTACTTTCTTATTTTCATATATACCTAGGATAATGCTCATCCAATATTTAAGTTTCAAATCATAGGTTTTGAAAATTAAGATTTCTATACATATTTCTATAAAGTCACACTCCAACAAAAATAAATTATCCTTATTTAACTAAAATTACACGATTTCGTATGGTTACTCCATTAAAAATAGATTTTCCTTATTTAACTAATTACTTTCCATTTAGTAGGAGACATTTACCCGTCAATCATAATCCACTAAAATAGTTATTTTCTTATTTTCATATATTCGTTCATAAGACAATGCTCATTATTTTTATCTTAATATATTACCTTACATAAAGAACATCACAAAATGATAATTTAAATAACTAAATCAAGATCTTACATTTTTTATATAAGTTCCCTTACATCAAAGGAAACTTTCACATATTGTATGTTAATAACTATATTGCATGCAATTTTATTGATTATCAATTGAATCTGGTTTTTACCTTATTTCGTATTGTTAATCCTTTAAAAATGAATATTCCTTATTTATCTAAAACCGATTTAATTCCATTTAGTAAGAGACATTTACCCGTCAATCATAACCCACTAAATAGTTATTTTCTTCTTTTCATATATTCTTTCCTAAGATAATGCTCATCCAATATTTAAATTTTATGAGATAGGTTATTTAAATTAAGATTCTATACATATATATATATATATATATATCTATAAAATCATACTCCCTTAAAAATAACTTTTCACTATTTAACTAAAATTACCTGATTTCATTCAATTTAGTAGGGAACATTTACTCGTCAATCATTCAAGTTCTGTATGTTGTATTTAAATGATTTATTCTCAATTAGTTTCATAGTCAATATTAACCCCTTTTCTGCTAGAATTAAACCTTAGCCTTACTTTATTTTTTAACCACGGATAAACTTTGCCTGAGGAAATTTTACCACTGCATTAGTCTACCATTTCCGGCCATCAGACTCGACTATTCATAGCATTCAATTTTCTGTACCTGAGGCAGTCCTGGTCATTCCACATTATATCACATAATTTCGTTTTGTGTCGTTTGGTTGGTGATTTTAACTGGTGCGTTGATCCACTGTTTTCAACATTGCATATTCTGTTTGTAGCACATTTTCGCAATTACAGGTTAGTCGCAAGCCTATGATTACTCCATTACCGTTTGAATGCCCGGTTCCAGTTTAACAGTTTGTGGATTTACATATTGTTCACCATAAATTTTCATTTGTTGCCTTCCGAGCATTCTTTATCATCTCTCTATCATCTACTTTGTGCAGTTCATCCCGGCCAATGGCAACCTACCTTCTCCAGGGTGTCTGCCTATAATTGTGGCAAAAAATATAAGGGATTCATTCTGCGTATTTGGAGTCTGCCACACACCGAACTTTGGTTGCTGGCTGCTTCAGTTAGGTCAAAGGTAAATTGCTTTCTTTTTTCAGTAATTAGCTTCGTAATAGGCTTGGTAATTGTTTATTTTTCATGTTTAAAAATAACTTCAGTGTACTATTCCTGATTTGCAAATTTGTTATTTAACAATTGTAAGGCAGATTCATTTTAATTATTATTTTATTTTTATATATATTTTTTATTTATAAGGAAAACAGCCATGCCAAATTGTTTGTTTTCTCCTTTTTAGTATCACATATGTACTAAGATCGTTTGAATACAATCAACGTATATTAAATATGAAGCCATAAAAGAGTGAGCAGAATTTAATGAAAAAAACAAGAATCCATAATGCAAATTTGCTTGCATTTTACTAAAAATTTTTTTTTAATTAACTCCTGGTTTATATATCAAGCTTTAGTTTATGTACTCAATGTTAGAATCTGCATTTTTTAAAAGGCTAGTTGTATTTAATTCATAGTCATTGTATCCTATTTAACTTTATTATAATATAGATTATTATATGTATACAATGTAGTATGTGAAAAAAACAATAGGTTTTCACTTTTTGTTGATTTACTCATAAATTTGCTATACTTCTAATTATTTAATTAATTTTCACCAACCCTTTTATTTCTATACTATAGTTTATAGTATATATTTTGATATATACTATATATTCGATGTGTAATGTGTATAATATATTTTATGTATAATGCATGGTCGATTTTTTCCGATATAGATTCTATGTGCAGTTTATATAATAGATTCTATTATATATAAACGCATTATTGATTTATTTTTCTATTGTTGAGCATATAATCTACATTAATATTATAAACCTTATTTTCGCATGATGCTTCATCGATTTAATCATATTCAATTTATAATTTTCGTATTAATATATGACAATTTGTTTTGACTTTTTAAAGCAAAACCATGAGAAAATTGACAAATTCAACTGTTATAAATGGTGGAAGACGACGGCAAACCAATGAGAATAGCAATGAATTAAGGATTGATATTAACAATGTAACCAGTCCCAAGAGGCCCAGGGTTGTCGAACCTGCATATAATTTTTTGAATGTGACTACTAGATCATTACATGATGGCCAATCGTTGAGTGGGTAGAAGCCATTTGACTGATGTCACTAATGGTATGTTCTATGTTAAAAAACTTGAAAAATTATAAAACGATGGTTACTAAATTCACTAACTGATTTGAATGCAATGACCATTAATAAGAGTTAGGATAGTCCTTGAGAAAGTTGGTATTTTCTTGCGCCGACCAGTTTTCACACATGGGTAGTTGTATGTAGCAGTTTCAAGAGCCACGAGAAGGAATGGGTTGAAGTTTATGATATGTGATAATGATGGTCAGCCCAACAGTTCTACTTTGAATGTTGTATACAAGGAGGTTTTCAATAGTTTATAATGTGTTTGACTTTCTCACTGTTTGTTGAGAAACCTTTTGGTTTTTGGTTAATTTTAACATGATGTTATTAATATTCATTCTAAAGTAATCCATGTTTGTTTATAAAATATAGGTTATCATCTTGCTTCCCCGTTGATCTTAGTGATATGATCTTTTGTAGATTTCACAATCAGTCTCTTACAGGTTTTGTAACTTGCGATTATAATAAATCTATTATTCATGTCCATCTAAGACATTATAGTGGGTTTAATAAATTATGGTAAGAGATTATTTTTTTTACACACAAACATGTATAACATTACGTTGTACATATTTCAAAATATTTTATACAACGGTGAATAATATTGTTGAATTGTTTAAATTATTTGGCCATGACATAAATCACTAGTATCAGCTAACTTGAGTTCGTTGCACTTGACATATTTGGCAAGAACTATGTATCACAGGTCTTTGATGCTGATATTCATTTGATGTCAAAGTGTCTGGGAGAGACAATAAATGAAGGAAATATAGAATCCCAGTAGGATTGTGCAAAAGCACTAATTTTCCTTTGTCATCATCTCTATGATGACTTGAATGTCGAGTACCTCACCATCAAGGATCCGCAGGAGTTACATAACAATTTGAAAGAGAGGTTTGACCATTAGAGGACTGTAGTTCTCCCTCGAGCCTGCTATAAATGGATGCATCTTTGGTTGCAGGATTTTAAAACCGTGAGCAAGTACAATTCTAAGTTAAAACTGTGTAGAAAAAATAACTGACGAGGATAGGATATGCTAAAAAAGACATTCTCCACTTTTCATGCCTTGAATGTGCTCCTACAGCAGAAATATCGAGAGCATTGTTTCAAAAAGTACTCAAAACTTATCATGCTTGCTAGTGGTTAAGCAAGATAATGAGTTGCTTATGAAAAACCATAATTTATGTCCAACTGGTTCTATTGCATTGCCTGAAGCAAATGCATCTCATAATGGAAGCGGACATGGACACTATCGCAGACACAACACTACGTTGGAGTGGACGTAGAAAAGCTCATGGATAAAACTCTAGCAATAAAGGTATAAAGCATCCAATGATAATAGCTTATACAGAAATGAGCATGAAGAGCTATGCCATAGATGTGGCATGAAAGGGCACTGGGCGTATACCTGTCTTACGGCAAAACACCTTGTGAATCTCTACGAGTAGTCAATCAAGTGAATAGAAAAGGTGGAGACTAATTTCCTTGATTATGGTTTTGAGATTTTGATATCTACATATTTGGAGTATTACATTTGACTGATCACATTATTTTCAAATAAGTATATTATTTTCAGTCTTTGAAATTTTCTTCATAAATTTTTGTAGAGTTATAATGGATTATCATGATATCTGTCTAGCTGATAGTGCAACCACACATACCATTCTTCAAGAGAAAAAGTACTTTTCGGAATTAACATTAGTTGGGGATAACGTTAATACTATATTAGGTGCATCCAACGTCATCGAAGGCTCTAGAAGAGCATGTATTATTTTGTCAAATAATACTATATTAAAAATCGACAATGCACATTACTCTAGAAAGTTTAGAAGAAATTTGCTAAGTTTTAAATATATTTGATGCAACGGTTACCACATTGAAATAATGCAAGATGATAATACTGAGCATATTTACATATGTTCTTGTGTATCTAGCCAAAAGAAGATAAAACAAATTCTCAACATTGCCATCTAGAATGTATTATACATTCATAAAAGCAATTAAGATAAACCATGTCATGAGCCTGAAGTTCGTTGATTCAAAAAGTTTACGCGCTGGCATGACAAATTCTGACATTCAAGAGCAACTATGATGCATTGGATAATTAATAACTTATAAGGGCATAATCTAAAGAACCAGAAGATTTTTTCAACAAGTGATTTCCCATGTGTAGCATGTGTGCAAGGCAAGTTAGTCATTAGACCTTCCAGCATAAAGGTTAATATTGAATCTCTTAACTTTCTTAAAAATGATTCATAGAGTATATGTAGGCCGATAAACCCACAATGGGAACCATTTCGTTATTCTATAGTGTTAATTGATACTTCCACTATATGGTTCCATGTTTGCTTGCTTTCTAGTAGAAATGTAGCATTTGCTAGACTACTTGCTCAAATAATAAAATTAAGAGCTCAATTCTCTTATTATTCGATAAAGAAAATTTATCTTGATAATGCTGGTGAGTTTAGATATCAAAGAATTATTGTATTACAATAGGAATTGAGGTTTGAACATTCAATTGCTAATGTCCGTACTTAGAATGGTTGAGCAGAGTCATTTATTAAACATCTCCAATTAATTGTTAGATTACTACTTATGAGATCAAAACTCCCAACTTCTACTTGGAGTCATGCCATATTATATGCTACAGCGTGGGTTCATATTAGGCCAACAAATTATCATCAGTATTCATCCTTGCAGCTTGCTTTTAGTCTAAAGCCTAATGTCTCTCATTTAAGAATTTTTACTTGTACTGTTCAAGTACCTATTTCACCCCCACAACGTACCAAAATAGGCACCCAATGAAGGTTTGGAATATATGTTGGGTTTGATTCCCCTTCCATTATAAGATATGCCGAACATTTGACGAATGATCTATTTATTGCATGATTTGTAGATTTTCATTTTGACGAAATGTTATTCTTGACACTGGGAAGGAAAAACTACAACCAAAAAAACATCATGGTGTTTCTTGGAATGAGAAAACTCTGTCACATTTTGATCCTCGCACTAATCAATGTGACACAATCTCATATATCGATAGTTAATGCTCTAGCCAAAACTGATGTCTATGAAGAGCCGGCTATTGTAGCAAATTAATCTAAAGTACACCAGAAGCGTGGTCGACTAATGGGTTCTAAAGATTCTGTACCTAGGAAAAGAAAGGTTCAATATAAGAACCAAACAATGAAAAAAATGATTGATCAATCAAATAAAAATAATGAGTCCCTTTCAAACACTTCCCGGAAGTTTGTTAAAGAACTTCGCTCCTATGTGGTCTACATGGATGCATGCCACGTGGATTTAAAATACACATGTTTTAAGTTTGAAATACATGTGGCGTGCATTCATGCATGCCATATGAGATGGGAAGTTTTTTAACAAAACTTCCAGGAAGTGCTTGAAAATTTTTCTAAAAGTAATATAGTTCCTGAGAACTACCAGTGTCCGAAAATAATGAGATTTCAATAAATTATTTGTCATTTTATAAACTATGGTAATGGGAAAATTTCACCCCGAATGATATATTTTCCTTTAGTGTGGCCATGAAATAATGAATGAGGACCATGAACTGCGGTCTGTTAGAGACTGTCAAAGTAGAGATGATTGGCCAAAATGAAAAGAAATCATGCAAGTGGAATTGAGTGGTTGTTAGATTCTTATTATGCACATTAACTTATAATGAGAAATGATAATGAGATGAAATGAGTGATACATATTTAATGAAAGTTTGAAATTTGTGGTTAGAAATGAGCAGTTGTCAAATCAGTGGTCAAATTAGTGATAGGTGAAATTATAATATGTTTTGTAAAAGAGAATCAAACAAACAGAAAGTGTTCGGTCATATAGTTCAAACTCTGGCAAATGTTATCCTTATTGGATAGAAATGGGTCTTTGTCAGGAAGTGAAATGAAAATAACGAAATTATGAGGTACAAAGCGATCTCTCAAAAACTGGGAATTGATTATGACGAAACATATTCTCCCGTAATGGACATGATTACTTTTAGATTTTTAATAAGTCTCGTTTTGTCCCAAAAGCTTGATATGCTCCTTATGGATGTAGCAATTATCTATATGGTTCACTTGATAGTGGCATATACATGAAAATACCTTAAGGATTTAAAGTGCTACAAACAAGCGATATATGTCCTAAAAGTAAGTTTTCAATCAAATTGCAAAGGTCTTTATATAGGCTTAAATAATCTAGGCGTATGTGGTACAATCGCCTTAGCGAGTATCTATTGAAAGAGGGATACAAAAATGATGATGTTTAACCTTGCATTTTCTTAAAGAAAACAGATAATTAATGGGTTTGCAATTATAGCAATTTATGTTGTGATAATTCAAATCTGATTGGGATTCCCGAAGAGCTCAATGAAACTACTAAATACTTGAAATTTCAATTTGAAATGAAAGATTTGGGAAGTCAAAGTTTTGTCTTGGTTTTCAAATTAAGCATATCACTGATGGATTGTTCGTTCACCAATCTTCTTCTACAAAAAAAGTTTTAAGGCATTTTAATATGGATAAAGCACATTCTTTGGTATCACCTATGGTTGTTAGAACACTCAAAATGATCCATTTCATCACTTGAAAATGGGGAAAAGGTACTTGGTCCTAAAGTACCATATCTTAGTGCAATTGGCGCATTAACTTATTATGCGAATTACACTCGACCAGCTATAGCTGTTTCTGTAAATATCCTTACAAGATATAGCTTTGTACGTACTTTAAGACATTAGAATGGTGTTAAAAACAGAGAAATCTGGATCATCACACAAAGCCAAATCACAAACATCTGTAAAACTACAAAGGTGTCAGTCACATTAGGGATGTCCAATGCACCTTAAGGTGGTAAATTTTTATAGAGGAGAGAGAGACTCTAAATAGCAAGTGATTATTAGCTTTTCCTTTTGAAGTTTCTAGGTTTTTGAGTTAAAGATTTGATCTCAAACCATGAACAACATATGTTTCTTTGACGATTGGGAGTATCTACCTCCAAATTTTCTACCTTTGTCTCTCATTTCACTTACTTCTTTATCTCCTGATTCTACCATACAAGTTTCTAGCTAGTTTAGACTTGGTTAATGACACAATTGTTAACGTAGATCATATATTTTCCATGTAACTCATTCCTATAACTATGACTCCTCAGCAGATTTTAGAATACATCACGAGGTATTAAAGATAACTGAAACAAACATATATTAGTGACAATTTTCTGTTCTGTCATGCTTGTGGACTATCTTTCCTAGTAGTATCATGTGACTATAAACAGTTTTTGAATTAAGTGATACATAACTGAATGACTGTTGTTCCCAATACTGATCAATGCCCATTCTAATTGAGAGTATTAATGCCCCACAATTGTGCTGATTTCTAGCTAATTAATTACATCATTCATTTCGTTACTTAAAATTTATGCAATTAAATGCACATACGATGTTTAGTAGGACAAGATGAAAATATATGTTTATTTTGAAGTTGAACTTAGAAGTTATGGTTTTCTAAAATGTTGTCCTTGAACTCTTAAGAAGTTGTTCACTAATAAGAGGTTTGTATCTATTGCAGGACCTTGCAAGAGTATAAACTTGTCTTTGCTTCATACTCTATCAATTTCTTTACATATAATTGTTTATGTGGTAAAGGTATCCCCCTTTTTTTTTTGGCTTGTGGCTACAGCCCTTGTTTTCATGACGCAGAAACAATCGGATTTTGCAATGTTTGAAGGAAAAGGCCGAAGGGAACTACTCCATTATGGGACAAACTTTTTGCCCCGAGTACTATAGCAGGGACCATGTAGTGTATGCTGGAATTAGTTCAAAGTTTAGAGACGTCAACAAGACCCTCGACTTTGACTTGAACTTGGAAGGAAACTCAGTTGGGGACACTAAGTCATGCAGGGTAGGTGCCACCAATCGCTTTATCGACCTCAGTGGTTCGATAGGTACTCCAGCTAGCTCAGGAGGTTTTCTGGGTCCAAACAGAGGTCCATTGGGTCCCCTTTCTGGGAAATAGTAAGAGGAGGCCAACTCAATGACAACTTTTGGTGCAATCCCTCAAGGTAGCTAAGAAGTTAATTGCAACAAATACCATCCCCTCCAAGGATAAATATCTCCCCATGGTCGAGAAGTTGGGTGAGAAGGACAAGCCACTTGCATTTTACAGCGCGAAACTACTTGCTGAAAAGCCAGTATTGCTATAGACCATCATGTCCTGGTTGAATGATGATCTTTGGCTCGACTTTATGCGTGAGATACGGGATGGAAAACAAGGGGCCAAAAGTGGAAGTTGTACCTTTTTTAATTTAAAGACATCGCGTGTAAGATTTTGTATCATATTGTAAACTTTGAAACCCCCAACCCATCCTCGAGTAGTGATTTTCCTACCTGAATAGGGTGCTAGGACACAAATTACATCTAAGAGTATTGAATATGCACATTAAAATGGTTGTATTCTATCCAAAAAGAAAGGTTGCTGTATAATTTCCATGCAAAATACGCCAGAAGCAATATGCTTTTATACTTTAATTAACGCCTACCATACTATCATGTGTAGATTAGATAGGTTTTATTAACACTTTCTCCTTAATTGCCTACAAGCAAACTAACTCCTAATGTAAAAGGAAATCAGAGTGCATAACACATCCTTTGAACGTGCTCTGACTAGTCGTGGAAGAGTACATGAGGAATGAGTCCAATTCTTTTTGCCATTTTGTGTTCAACTTGTAGCAAGGTAATTGAAAGTAAGTATGTTGCCAGTCATTAAATGAGAAATTGTATAGTAGGTTGGAACCTATTTACAATAATGCTCATCTTTTAAAATATTTACCCCACTCTTTATGGTTTCGTGTTATCAAGAAGCAAGCAGTTTGCCTCCGGCTTAGGTCTATTCTTCGGTAAGGGCAAATTATTTATTTCTTTCCTCTTTCACGACTAACTTCACAAAAGAAACTAGTTGGACAATTTTTTTTAACGTAAGAAATAATTTTTGATACGAAAGTGGAAAACAAGAAAGTGATAAGCATATACACCAATGCAATTTGAAAAGTAAATAGAGTTTATGCAGCTTTCACGTAAACAACAAGTGGTGCATTTAAAGCATGTACTACGTAAATACGTTCGCCAAATTGTGAAGGGGAAAAAAGCAAGTATAAGTCCAACATTAAAATGGAACGTTGATAGTAAAATATGTATGATAATTATTTTTACAGCTAGCAATATGAGAAGGCTCTTGGCAGTACTGGCACAATGAAACCAACAAGGTCATGTGTTTTTAACGAAACACGCAGTGAAAGTGAAAGATATGTGGTGGGTTATAAAAAGGCAATGCAAGCCCCTTCGTTTCAAACAAACACATTTGTCATTTGTACACGCACTACATATTTTTTGGTTATGTATCCTTACACGTAGTAGCTATGGATTTTTAGACATTGCTCCGAGACATAGGCTTGCTATAGGAGGATGATACCGATTGTCATCAATTCTGTCGTGTCACTCAATGCACGCTAGTGTTGGGAGACTTCTTTTAGCTATGGTATTCAACTAAGAAAGTGGCAAAGATTGCCTAACCCTGTTAGGATAAGGCCAGATGTCACGACCCGAAAATTTTCACTTTTTGAATACCAATAAATGATACTAATAAATAACTAACGATGAAATATTTTTCTTGATTTATGAAATTGAAATAATTATTCACATAAGCTTTCTTTTAAACATGTGTGTGTAGGGATGTATGCACTTCCGGAGTGGAAGTATTTTCAACAGTCAGGAGTACACACTTTCATTTTAAGGTGTACGCACTTGGAGAAGTACCAAATTCAATTTTAAAATTGATTAACGCCATTTTTATGAAATTATAGTAAACAATAGTGGCAATACAGTAACTAAGAAAAAAATAAACAATAACTTTCACAAATATCATTGGTAACATTACATTGGTTGAGTTACAACCTTACAACTTGGAAAAATATGATTTTCTTCGTAGCCATGAAACAACCACAATTGACGCAACTTCCAATAGTCTACTTAATAATCCCACACGTTAATTTCTTCATGTATATGTAACCTTGTCGAAGTGAAATCTTTCAAGTATGTGAAGCTACAATGAATCATCTACATTGTTGAAAACATGAATCATACATTCAGTGAGCATTACTTACACATGCATACTTCTCACTTTGAAAACATGACTTGTAGGGCCCAATTACATTATATGATTCTACCCAGAGTGCTCAAAACCCATCAAAGGGTTTAACATATAACTTGAATAATTGGCCAAACATAAATTCATTCTTTAACTCTATTTGATCCTTAACGGAGTTACGGTATACCGTTCTATCCCCCGCCTTGGAATCATTAGGCTGGTCCTGGTACACCAACATAACATGAGATATTTGGGGTAGAGCACATAATTCACTTTACAAATCATATATACACCATAACAAAATCTTCTATGCAATGACTTATTGTCTTTGCATAAGTTCATATATAATTCATTACTTGCAAGAATCATATATGTGCCACAATGACATATCGAATTTACATCATGAAAATCATCTTGTACAAAACACAAATAACACATAATCAATCAAAGAAATGGTGTAAGTATTACTCACAGTTCAAAGAAAGGTTAACGTGAAGCCTAGAATGATTAGAGGAACTCCTGTATCAACTTTGGAGAACTGCCTAGGTATGTACACTTTTTCTGGAGGGTGCATGCACTTGGAAGGTAGTCTCATGTTTCTGTAGAATTTTAGATCATTTTTCTTGACACCTCTATATAAATCTTCTTTATAACGACAAGATCACTCCATAAGGACATCAACAATGGAAAAATGAGACTTCGGTTTGCCTCAAATTATTTTTAGAAGGAGAGAGGTGCTTGCTCGACTTTCCACGAGAGAGTTTGAGCTTCAAGTTTTTGAGAGGCTATTGCTGTATGGATTTTGGGATAATCTAAACCATCATAATTCTCCTCTGTTAATAGGAGAAATTTTAGGATTCAGATGACCATTGGCAATTATTCAATTCCTATTCTTGGTCCCCAAGAAACGCTCTCATTGGTTTATTTAGATTGGGAGCCATGTTGTAAGACTTTATCTTATAAGAAGGGAGTGGTAGCTGAAGATTAAATCTTTAGTATTGAAGATCTTCTTAGATCATTCTAGGTAATTGATAAAAAATCAGGGGGAAGGAGGTGAAGCATACAACTCTTGAGTGAAAAGTCAAATGTAGATAGCTACTAGACTTCATATTCGTGTAGTATTTCAGAGTACCGAACAAGCTCAAGACTTAACTTTGAAAATATAGATACCACAATCTTGGATTCTAGTTTCTAACGGTGTAAACGCCGTTCAAAACCGTTAAGTATAACAAGAGTTACGAAAGGCCAAATCGTCCTCGTAAAGCTGCTTGTTCTAGAATGTAGCTTTGACTAGGCAATTTTGAAGCTTGATGACTAAGATCGGAAGAGCACACGTCGGAAAGGAGAGCCAATACTTTTTTCTTGAAGTATTTCATGCCTACCTCAATTTTGCTTATTGAGTAGACTTCCAACAATTGAGATATTAAGCAGAAAAGAGGTCATGAAAGTCATTATCCAAGCTACTCTTACTGAATTCTTTCCTAGGTATATATCCCATAGGTGCATGCACTTTCTGGGTAGCTTACAAAATTATCTAAATTTTTTCATTTAAATTACAGTGACTTCATATAACCCAGCTCTTCCGATCTCAATTTTTCTTGGGTTATTACACCAGAAGCCTTTACGAAATTGTTGGATACTCTAAAGAGTTGACTTCGGGCTTCGTGATTCACACAACATGGAAGCAGATAAGCACTTCACAATCACTTTTTTCATTCTTGGGCACGAGGCATGCCAAAGGTTGGCACACATCTTGTTTGGCCACTCAACAGAAACTATAAACAGGCACTTCGACAATGTGCTTCCCATATTGAAAAAAATTTATCGCTGGATCGCACCACACCCATGATATAACCTCGGGGAGGGTTTCCGCAAGCTAACCAATATGGAGAATGAAATGATTCAGGTTCGTTACGTCCATTTTTCTTTTCTTCTATACGTATATGGGGTCTAAATTTCCTTTAGATCGGAAGTTCTCTCTATTTGATTACTTTGCATGGTACAATATTGCATTGGTATTATTGATGGGAAGCATGTCTCACCAGGAACGGTACCATTACTACAAAGGGGAGTTAATATAGAATTTACTAGCTATAGAATGTACCAACAGTAGTAGATTTCAAGATGTGCTTCATCTTTGTTGCTGCTGGATGGGAAGGGTCGTGCCATAATAGTTGAATGTTAAGGAATACACTGGAGAAATACTTGCAATGTAAATTTTCTATGCTAAAGCAATGGAAGTATTTTTTGGTCGACTCTGGCTTAAGGGTCTATAGCACCTTTTAGAGGATTGGGCTTACACTACTATGTTCAAAATTTAACATGGCTGCAACTGAAGAGCTACGGGCACTACGCTGTGGCGATGAGAGCTTCAACTATTTGCATTTCTCACGCAGGAACGCAGTGGGAAGGAGTTTTGGTGTGTGAAGGAAACGTTTTAAGATCCTATGTGCAATGTTGGACTATAACATTACGGATCAAACTCGGATTGTCGTCGCGCGCAACAATGGGCATCCACAATTTTTTACGCAGCTTGTATGACATTCCCAACCCCACGTTCTACTAGGAAGAGGAGTCTGACTATATTCCCCATGGACCAAATGCATCCATCAACCCGACAAGAGCTAAAAGGGAATCCTAGGCACAATTGACAACTGTTGAATGGGAGCAATATCGTGAACATCTTGTACACCAAATTTGGAGAGTTGGAAATTAAGTGGTGGTCTTTTAAAACCATCTTTGTGCGTGGATGATTTGCATTAATAAGTTTCTACCCTATATGTCTATTGCAATTTTTTTCTCATGGTATCTGACGTTGGTGTTAGTCATGAAAAATTGTCAATTTGTTTACGTCGCATTGGAGCAATATAACGTGGAAAAAGACTTTCGGCTGCCCATTTTCTGATAATTGATCATGCCTGTAATTTTCCATAAATTGTGCTACAAACGTTACCACAGGTTTTTAGGCGTGAAACCACTATTCAGCTTTATATATAACACTAGTTAATGCACGATAGTGCACAGAAAAGATAAAATATATTTTAAAGTAAAAATAAAATTGTAATATCTGCAAATAATAAACACATTTAAAAAAATATAAAGTAAGTATGATATAATATTGTATTATGGTAGTTTCAAAATCAATTTTTGATTAAAAGAAGGTAGTAAGTCACGTAATACATGATAAACAATTTTCCTTTAAAAGTAGTGAGAAAAATTATTATTATTATTAAAGCAATTCTAAGGAGACATATAAAAATAACATTAATAAGTGACATTCTTATGTGACACACATTTATTGGATGATGATGACATCATTGTTTTTTCATTATCCAATGTAAGTGTGCCACATTACAATGTCACTTATTCATGTCCTATTTTTATGTCTTCTTAGAATTTTTCTTACTATTATTATAAGAAAAGAAACTATAAGTCACATAATAATAATCACATATAAATAAAGAGACGTTTGAATTGAGTCATTGAATGCAATATTAATTAGTTTGGTTGTTCATTGATACATCTCATTGGACTTAATGTAGTATTATAATTAGCAACAATCTCACTGATAACACAAGTAAGAATTGGATGGGAAAAGTGAGATGTTTGCTTGTTTTACCCCTTTTTATCGAAAACTTTCAAAACCCCCTTTACAAAATTTATACTGTTGTAAATAATTGAATATTTAGTGAATGACTATCCCACTCCCGCAAACCCTAGATGTGTTACCATTGTACCCCTGAAACCATAGCTTTGTATCTATAAATGTGGGTCTCTACTTCTCATTGAAAACACATAATTTTCTAAGAGGTAATTATTTATCTCTACGTTATTCTCTCTCCTTTTATAACACATTATCAGCACGATTCGTTCTTAAATTTTTCTTCACATCATGTCTTTTCCCATAACTAATGAATGAAAATCATAATTAGTATGATTTTTCTTCATCAATTTGGAATCATCATTATCTATCGAAACATATTTCACGTTAATTTATTCATTCATGGCCGTTGCGAATTTTTTTTTAATCTTTTTAGCCGTTTTTCCATTAGACTCAAACTGGCCATCAAAACTCTCTTTTGTTTCTTTGACTATCGGCAAAGACAATTTATTTGGATGATTTCATTACTATCATGTGATTAAACAATAATTTTTTAGTTTAGCTTCAGAATTTGTATCAAATTATTCATATTGATCTAATTTCTTGGGTATCAAAATATTAATTTGATTATCCATGTCATTATGTATAGATGTACATATAGGGATAGCCAAAATTCAATTTTAATGGATGTTTGGCTTCTAATTTTATGTCAAGTTGACAATCATATTTTGATATAATTAAAGAGATCATGAAATTTTCCCGTGATTGATTACTTTTGAAATAATATATGGCGACCAATTACATAATGAATGTAAACCTAGTAGTCACATATTATATCACTCTTTTCTTTTCTTATATAGTAGGGAGATCATGAAGGATTCTTTTGATTGATCTTCTTCTTGATTTGATTTTGGATGCAAAATACATAATACATATGAATATGACAACCATTATCAACTGATAAGTACTAACAGTCCTATTTAAATATATAATAACCATGCATCTTATATATGTTATATTAATAACTGTTATTTACATTTATTCCTGCACAATTAATTGATCTAACTATTAGATATTTTATATAATATGTTTATTTAAATTCATACAATTATGCTGTTATAATTCTCATATAATTGTTTGTATTACAAATCTTTATTCAGCGCTCCTGAAGAAGCACGTTAATTTTAATTATTTTCCCCAAAGGGCAAATAACTAATATTATATTATTCTTATCCCTGAAGGAAAGAATGAAATTACATTATAACTTATGTTGGTTATATAATATTATTTTAACGATATCATGTATTAATTGGAGTATTTTTCCTTTTGTAGAAAATTATCTATAAGGCCAGTATCACGAAATTAGAGTTTGCAGCGCTTGACATCTCTGGAAAAAATTAACTGTCATAGATTCTTGATGCTAAGATACATCTTGTATTAAAGGGTCTCGGTGAAACAATAAAAGAGGGAAATATACAATCCTTACAGGATCGTGCTAAAGCACTAATTTTCCTTTGCCATCACCTTCATGTTGGATTGAAAAGTGAATATCTTACAGTAAAAGATCCCGAAGATCTTTGGAAAAAATTGACTAAAAGTTTTGACCACCAAAAGACTATAGTCCTTCCTAGAGTCTGATATGAGTGGATGTACCGTCGTTTACAAGATTTCAAAACTATTAGAGAGTACAACTCAGAGCTTTTCAGAATATGTTCAAAACTCAACTTGCGTAGGGAAAAAAATCACAGATGAGAACATGTTAGAGAAAACTTTCTCTACTTTTCATTACCGCGAACGTGGTTTCAAGAGATATTCAGAATTTATTTCTTGCTTACTTGTTGCAGAACAGAACAATGAGCTACTAATGAAAAACCATGCATTGCGCCCAACGGGTTCTGCAGCACTACTTGAAGCTAATGCTATAGATTTGCCTGAAGCAAATACAACAAATTATGAACTCGGACGCGGACGTGGCCATGGACACGGACACAGTCGTAGATGCAGACGCGGACGTGGGCATGGATATGTACAGAATAATGCGCCAAATAATAAATAACACGATGACAACTCCAAAAAGCATAAAATAAAAGAAAGCAATTCCTTCAAAAAGAATGAAGAGAGTTGTTATAGATGTGGGATGGAAAGACATTGGTCGTGTACCTGCCGTACTGCTAAACACCTTGTGGATCTCTACCAACAATCCATCAAGCAAAATGGAAAAGTCGAGACCAATTTTGCAAACTTTGATGATCCAAATGATATGACTCATCTGGATGTTTCTGACTTTTTGATTGATTCAAGCGGCAATGTAGTTGATGGCAGTATTATGGAGGATATTGATTAGTTTATTCTTGTTTTTATCTGCTTTTACATTGTTGTATTGGACATGAACTTATTCGCTTTATAGTTTTAAAGTTTAGTCACCTTGAGCTATTTGAATTTTGAATAAACTATTTGTTATTTGATGTTTAAATGTTTTTTGTTTAGATAAAAATAGAGTAAAGATGAATTGTCAAGATGTTTGCTTAGCTGATAGCATTACTTCCCATACAAATTTTCGAGGCAAAATGTATTTTGTTGAATTAATATTAGTAACTAATAATGTTAATACAATTTTTGGAGCATCAAATATCATTGAAGGCTTCGGAAGAGCCAATATAATCTTGCCCAATACTAGAAGATTATGTATTAATGATGCTCTTTATTCTAGCAAATCTATAAAAAATTTGCTTAGTTTTAAAGATATCCGCTGCAATGGATATTAATATCAAAACACTGAAAGAAAATAATATTGAATATCTTTGTATAACTTCTTTTCTATCTGGCTAGAAGAAGATAAAAGAAAAATTACAAGCACTCCCATATGGGATGTATTTTACAACTATAAGGTCAGTTGAATCAAATTAGAAAGCGAACCAAAATTTTGAAGACCCGAAATGTTTTATGCTTTGGCATGATAGACTTGGACATCCAAGAGCAGTAATGATACGATGTATCATTCCTAGTACGCATGGACATTCTTTAAAGAACCAAAAGATTGATTTACCTAATGATTATCCATGTAAAGCTTGCTCACAAGGGAAATTAGTAGTCAAACATTCCCCTACAAAAGTTAATGTTGAACTTCCAAAGTTTTTGGAGAGAATTCATGGGGATATATGTGGGCCTATACACCTACCATGTGGACCATTTAGATACTTTATAGTTTTAGTTGATGCTTCAACAAGATGGTCACATGTATGTTTGCTTTCCACTATAAATATGGCTTTTGCCATAATGCTCACTCGAATAATAAAATTGTGAGCTCAATTTCCCGATTATTCTATCAAGACAATTCGTCTTGATAATGCTGCCGAATTCAGATCCCAAGTATTTGATGAGTACTGTACTTCTATTGGTATTGTGGTAGAACACTCAGTTCCTCATGTGCATACTCAAAATGACCTTGCAGAGTCATTTATAAAATGATTGCAACTGACTGCCAGGCCATTACTTATGAAAACGAAATTACCAACTTCTATTTGGGGTCATGCAGTATTACATGCTGCATCATTAATTCATTTAAGGCCAACCGCTTATCACAAATACTCACCTTTGCAATTGGCATTTGGTCAAGAACCTGATGTTTGTCACCTAAGAATTTTCAGTTGTGCTGTCCCCAACAAAGACTTGGGATTTATGTTGGTTTAGATTCACCAACAAGTACTAGGAACTTTGAACCACTAATAGGTGACCTATTTACTGCACGTTTCGTAGACTGTCATTTTGCTGAAATGAATTTTTGTACTCTAGGAGGGGCAAAACTACATTCTAAGCAACATAATAAAATTTCTTGAAATGAGTCTACTTTATCTCACTTTGATTCCCGAAGCAATCAATGTGAGCAAGAAGTTGAAAAAAAATTCATTTACAAAAGGTTGCAAATCAATTACCCTATGTGTTTGTGGAGACAAAGAAAGTAACAAAATCACATATATCGGCACAGAATACTCCACAAAAATTGATGTTCCTGTACAATAATCTGTTATGGCAAGTGAATTAAAAGTACATCAGAAACGTGGTCAACCACTTGGTGCTAAAGATTCTGAGATCGGAAGAGCGAAAAGTATAAGAGAACAATCAACCACAAACTCGAAACATGAAGTGATTGATCAATCGAATAAAGAAGATTTGATTCCTACAAAATCACAAAATGAAGAGATCTCAACAAACTATTTATCATCACACTAAGTATATGAAAGAAACAATGTTGTGATAGGTAATATTTTGCCCAAAATGTGGCTTTTGATATCATGCATGAAAATGAGGACCCTGATCCACAGTCTGTTAAAGACTGTCAGCAAAGAGATGATTCGCCAAAATGGAAAGAAGCCATACATGCGGAGTTGAATTCTTTGGAAAAAAGAAACGTTTTTGGACCTGTACTCCAAATACCCAAAGATGTAATTCCCGTTGTATACAAGTGGGTGTTTGTGAGAAAAAGAAATGAGAACAATGAAATTACAAGATAGAAGGCTTGACTTGTAGCACAAGGTTTTTCACATAGACCTGGAATAGATTATGAGGAGACATATTCTCTTGTGATGGATGCCATAACATTCAGATATTTGATGAGTTTGGCAGTCTCATGAAAGTTAGATATGAGACTTATGGATGTAGTAACTGCCTATCTTTTCGGCTCGCTTGATAGTGAAATTTATATGAAAAACCCTAAAGGATTCAAAGTGCCAGAAGCAAGTGATTCATTCCCTAAAAATTTGTTCTTAATTAAATTACAAAAATCATTCTATGGATTAAAATAATCTGGACAGATATGGCATAAACATCTGAGTGAATATTTGTTGAAAGAGGGATATCAAAATGATGATATTTGCCCATGTGTTTTTATAAAGAAAATTGATATTGGATTTGCAATTATAGCAATTTATGTAGATGATTTAAATCTTATAGGAACTCTTAAGAGCTCGATAGAACTGCTGAATATTTAAAAACTGAATTTGAAATGAAAGATTTGGGGAAAACCAAATTTTGTCTTGGTTTGCAGATTGAACATCTTTCGGAAGGATTATTTGTTCATCAGTTTACATACACAGAAAAAGCTTTAAAAATGTTTTATATGGATAAGGCACGTCCATTAACATCTCCAATGGTTGTCCGATCACTTAATGTAGACAAAGATCCTTTTCATCCATTTGAAGATGGGGAAAAGATTCTTGGTCCTGAAGTACCATATCTTAGTGCAATTGGAGCATTGACATATCTTGCAAATTGTACTCGACCAGATATAGCTTTTTCAGTAAATCTCCTTGCTAGATATAGTTCTGCACCAACTCAAAGACATTGGAATGGTGTTAAACATAGACTTGAGGTTATTTTATTCACAAAACATAGGATCTTCTTTAGTTGGCTATGTAGATGCAGGTTATCTCTCCGATCCACATAAAGCTAGGTCACAAACATGATATGTCTTTACTCGTGGAGGAATAGCTATACTATGGAGATCTGTGAATCAAACCTTGACAGCTACATCTTCAAATCACTTAGAAATTATTGTATTCCATGAAGCAAGTCGTGAATGTGAATGGCTTAGGAACATGACACACCATATTCAAGCGTCATGTGGAATAGTTTCAACAAAGGAAGGTCCAACAATACTGTATGAAGATAATGCAACTTGTATTGCACAACTTAAAGGAGGCTTCATCAAAGGGGACAAGATGAAGCACATATCTCCAAAGTTTTTCTACACACATGAACTTCAGAAAAGTGGGGACGTCGACATTCAACAAATCCGTTTAAGTGATAATGTAACTGATTTATTCACAAAGGCGTTACCAACTTCTACATTCAAGAAATTGGTCTATATGATTGGAATGCGTTGACATGGAGATCTTCAGTTATCGACATCAAGAGGAGTGGTTGTACTCTTTTCCTTTGACCAGGTTTTGTCCCACTGGGTTTTCTGACAAGGTTTTAATGAGGTAGCATTTTGTTACTCCAAATATTCATTATATACTGCACTCTTTTTTACTTGAGTTTGTACTTTTTTCTCACTGGGTTTTTGTCAAACCAAGGTTTTTAACGAGGCAGTTAGATGTCTAGATAGTCATTCAATGGGAATTTTTGTAAATAATTAAATATTTAGTGAATGACTATCCTATCCCTGCAAACCCTAGATATGTTACCATTGTAACTTGAATTCCTAGCTTTGTATCTATAAATAGGGGTCTCTGCTTCTTATTGAAAACACACAATTTTCTAAGAGGTAATTATTTATCTCTACGTTATTCTCTCTCCTTTTGTAACATATAATACATTTTCTTCAACTTTCTCCAATATCAGCTTATTCCACCAAAATTCAGTGCAATAACTTTGTCTCTTAGTTGCAAGATTTTTCCCTGATTTCCTCATTTTGACAATTAGAAATCAGCAAGTATTTGTCATTGCCTATCATAAGATTTGTCAATAGTAATAATATTATTTATTTATCATCATTACTAGTTTTTTTTACCCGAGCGTTACATGGGTAGATTTATAATGTACATTCGTATTAAAATTGATGTAAGTGTGTTTTTTAGACATCAAATCATAAATAAAGTACAATATACCGGTTGCATTATATAAAATTATGAATTAATCAATATGCGAAATTACAAATCACCACTGAATATTTATTTGTAGTAAAATGTTTGAGTATTGAACAATAATTTTGTTGCATAACTGAGTCGATAATTCAGGGACCTCTGCAAACACGTCGTGTAAGTTCACACGTCTAATATATTTAAAGTTGTAATAATTAGTAGTTAAATGATTGAATGACAATCAACTATTACAACTATAAGTCTAGCATCTCACTTGTGCGTTGTACGTGAGACTAATTTAAAAAATCAATAATAATGAACAATAAAATATTGAACAGATACGTTCCATCGGATTTGCATAACAAAATGAGTAAATATACAATTTTTATTTATAATTTGATGCGTTAAATTAATGTTTTATTAATAATATATTAATAGTTACCCTCTTATGTACTCGATTAATGCTTTACTATATTTTACTTTTAAATCATCTAACTTATTTAATATTATTAGTTAACAGTCTAATAATATGTATATGCATGTAAATACATGAATTCACTCTATACCTATTAAGATAAAGCTCTTCCGATCTACCCATAAGAAAGTACTTTAGACATATGTTTTTTAACCGGATAATACATCATTTCCTCACATACCCTCTTAACTGGGTGATGTTTCGTTTTATTTTGTGCAAGTACCCATAATATCACGTTTTTATTTTAGTCTAGCAAAAAATAAATATAATTCTTAAAAAAGTAACATGATTTTATAATGACTATCGTTAGAGGCGTAATAATTTTATTGATAAATAAAATATTAATATGACAAAATTTTTCATCCAAAGTTGATTTGTTAATATTTATGTCTGAAATTAATTATTACCTTTTATTTTATATATATATTTGAACAAATTTCTAATACTTTAGTACTATCTGCAAAATAGAAATATACTATGGTACAATTCCAATTTCATAAATGTTAACAAATGTAATTAATAATGTTGAAAATGTAAAATCTAATATCATATATCTCTAATATACCACTTTATTTATTAAATATTCTATTTTAAATAATATTATTTTATCGATTAAAATGCACATTAAATAGAGTTATAAAAGAAAATTAATATTCTAACTACTTTTTTTAATAGGAGAGTGTACTATATTTTAAGATAAATAAAAAAATAAAAGTGGACCAATTTTATGGGAAGGAGGTGGTATGAAAATAATTAAAATTGTACAAATAATAATTCAGAAAGTTTTGTAAGATAATATAATGAGTTTAATTCAGTTTTAGATTATTTTATTAGTCTGAATTTTTGTTTTATGTTTGTATAATTTTATTTGCTGCAATCAAGGAAAGATTTGACGAATATTTTTAAATATACTGCTTAAATACATGTTTAATATTTTATTTTAATTTACTTTTTAAATCATGTAGCTTATCCAATATTATTAGTTATCAATTTAACATTACGTATCAAGCGTGTACCAGATAAAGGTTTTAAATACATGTTTACCAATTGTCTAACAAATAAATAACAAAACCCTTAAAAAAGTTGCATAATTAAATAGAATGCAATACAAATCGGCTATAAAGACTTTAATTAGATAATAATAGAAGGGATAAATATTTTATATACTACAATTTATTCATTTCGAAACTATAGTCAAAAAATAAAGCATGATTTTTGTAGAAATTCTTGAATCTCAAGAATATAAATTTGAAGATAGCAATACAAAAATTATGTTCTTCTTCTCAATTGAACTAATCAATATTATAGGAAGTTAATTGTATAAAATAAAGGAAATTTTTATTTTCGAGTCTTATAGCTTTTTATTATTACAAATCTGGCGTACGTAGGGGCAAGAAGATAGGAAGGGAGAAACGTTTATAATTGTTAAGAATGAGATGGTTATTTGTGTCATTTTAATTTTGGTCATTTTAGTATATTTGAAAAAGAATAAAAATCAAACGTTACCACATATTTTACCATCAGAATAATGAAAATGACTAAAATATCCTTAGTAAGTGCAAAAAAGCAGGAAAATTGCGGTCAAACTTTACTGCAGCACCTTTCATTTAATTAATATATAGATTGTGCCAGATAGGGCTTTAGGCGGGAAATATTTTCTAATTGCGCCAGATAAAATTATAATTATGTTAAACAAACTGTCATTTAATATATATATATATATATATATATATAAATATATAGATTAGGTGACATTAAATAATAAATCCAACTTAATAAATAACAGGTTTGATGGTCTCCTGTTGCCTCGTCTTTGTCTTTTGTGTGTGGCTTTTTGACTTTGGTGCACGTATAGGTGTTGTTTAGATTGCTTTCCTCTTTTTTCCATGCTTTTCTTTCTTCTTTTTGGTTTGGGATGATATCCCATATTATGGATATCCTTTTTTAAGTTGCATTGAAATCCATTTTCTTAAAATAAAAAATCACATGTTTCACATCATCAATTGATAACAATACATAGCCAAATACGAGTACGATGATGATTATCACTGCAAGTGATAAATAGTATCATTAATTTTTGAATATGTTATTATCATGCAAATTAAACTGGATAACACCTTTTTATACATAGCGACAGTGAAAAAATATTATTCTAAAAATTTCATCTTTATTAAATCAAATGCAATTATCCACGCATTGCATAATCATATCTGATCCTCGTGCATCAAGTCCTCTCATTAGCCTATTTTACCTCTAGCTAACAATATTTTAAATTTTTCAAAACCCCTTTCCAAAAATAAATAAATAAATTTAAAACCCAATATCTTATAAAGAAGAAATCAGAACCATTTAGTTAACAGTGAGATCGATAGATCATGTGACACAATAAGTAATAATTCAAACCAACTAAGATTTGAATAATTTTCATATAATTATTTGTAGTTAATCACATACCGTTACATTAACAATGTTGATTCTGCATTTACACGGTTGATAACGCAATTTATTTTGACAGTACAGATTTTTTTATTAAAATTTTTCTTAAATTATCTATTTTTGATTAGCAATATTTGTTCAATTAATTCACTAAAACTATTCGTTTCATATATATATATATATATATATATATATTGAAAATTACTTTGAGATTAACAATAAAAACATAGTTAGTTCTCAATGCACAAGTTATTGTGATT
Source organism: Nyctanthes arbor-tristis (assembly GCA_963692815.1). Classification (NCBI taxonomy): domain Eukaryota; kingdom Viridiplantae; phylum Streptophyta; class Magnoliopsida; order Lamiales; family Oleaceae; genus Nyctanthes; species Nyctanthes arbor-tristis. The sequence goes on from CAVNYN010269123.1 coordinate 90,730, forward strand.
TATCTATATATGCAAACCCCGTGCGTACAAAGTTAGCTTTCAGACTTATTAAAATCTGATCTTGGATGGAATGGCTTCGGGCTGGGGATAGAAATACTGGGTATTTTCATAACAAAGCCACGAATAGGGAAAAAAAGAAAAGAACACCATTTTGAAGCTAATGTTGGACGACAATCAACTTATTTCTTCAGCAGATGAGATTGCTTCTAGTTTCCAGAGTTATTTTGAGACTTTATTCACAAGTAATGAACCATTGAGCTGTAGCACTGAGGATAGCACTGTGGGTATCACTTCTATGCTTTCAAATGATGAATTGCTTTGGTTGGATCAGCCCTTTACATGTGATGAGGTAGCTCTGACAGTTAAGGATTTGGGATCTAACAAAACATGGGTCCGGATGGGTTCCATGCAACGTTTTATCAAAGGCATTGGCCTTTGTTGGGGGATGCTATTTCCCGTGCCTGTTTAGCATGCCTTAACGATGTGCTTCCTTGGAACCTCTTACTGAGACTAATATTGCTCTAATTCCGAAGAAGAACGGTTTGAAATGAGTCACGGATTTCCATCCTATTAGTTTGTGTAATGTGCTTTACAAGGTTACCATCCTATTAGTTTGTGTAATGTGCTTTACAAGGTTATCTCGAAAACTATGGCTAACCGAATGAAGCGTGTGTTACCCTCTCTAATCTCAGAGAACCAAAGTGCGTTCATTGGTGGACGACATATCACAGATAATGCTGTATTAGCTTTTGAATGCATCCACTCACTTCTGAAGAAAAATAATGGCACAAGAGGATTTTTGGCACTGAAATTGGATATAAGCAAAGCTTATGACTGTATTGAATGGGCTTTTCTAATTGAAGTTATGAGAAAAATGGGTTTCTCGAATAAATGGCAACAGTTGGTGATGAATTGTATTAGTAATCCTAGTTTTTCTTTGCTGATAAATGGAACGGTGCAGGGTAAGTTTAAATCATCAAGAGGTTTGCATCAAGGGTGCCTGCTTTCACCATATCTTTTCCTTTTTGTGGCAAAAGCTTTGTCGGGGCTGATTCGGAAATTAGAAGTTGAGGGTGGTATTAAGGGAATAAGTTGTTCTAGACAATCCCCTCGAATTAGTCATCTCCTATTTGCCGATGATTCTCTTATTTTCCTTCATGCCAACAGCTCTGATCCTTCGCACTTGCTTTCCATTTTACACAAGTATGAGTTAGGGTCAGGGCAAAAAATCAACTTAGACAAATCTTCTATTATATTTAGCCCAAATGTCCCAATAGAGGTCAGGGATGCTATTTGTCAAACTTTACATATTAACAATATTAGTTTGGCTGATAAATACTTAGGTTTCCTATCTCTATTGGCCGGAAGCAGAAGCGCTGTTTTGCAGATATTCATGATAAGATGTTAAAGAGAATTCGAGGTTCAAGGCGGAATCTTTTTTCAGCAGGGGGACGAGAGGTTCTTATGAAGGCTATTCCCCAAGCGTTACCGGCTTACTATATGGATCTATTCAGATTATCGGAAGAGCACACGTAATCCAACAACTGTAGAGTGCCATTGTTCGTTTCTGGTGTAGCGGAGATGACAAATGTAGGAAGGTGCATTGGACTTCATGGCACACTCAATGTTGTTCGAAACCAAAGGACGGCTGGGTTTTCGCAATTTGGCGAAATAAGCCTGCAACTACTTCATAACACTTCTTCACTTGTAGCACGTGTACTTAAGGGGAAATATTATCACTCTTCTTCTTTTGATGAGGCCGTTTGTCGCAGTAGGGTTTCTTTCCTACGGCGAAGTATTATTTGGAGATCGGAAGGACTTCTAGACCCAGGTGCTCGATGGAGAATTGGCAATGGTCAATCGGTATGTGTCTTTGAGGATCCATGGCTGCCTTCTACATGTCCTTTCCAGCCAATCACGGCCAAACATGATGGTGTGGTTAAGGTGGCAGATTTGATGACCGTCTTGGGTAGATGGGATGTTCCAAAGATTATTAATCATTTTTGGGCACCTGATCACTTAACAATCCTATCTCTCCCATTAAGAAACTGCCCTCAACCGGATAAACTGATTTGGCATCATAATAAAAGTGGTAATTACACGGTTAAAAGTGGTTATTGGTCTTTGATGGTGTAACGCCCAATTTCTTAAAGTTTGGAACGCTACTAAAAGTCGCATTTTCATTTTTGAATTTAACAAATAATTTTTTTTTTAAAAAGATAAACTAATAAGGATAGAATATGTACAAAAACATTATGATCATTTCAATTACATAATGCCCAAAATACATGTTTATAGTTGTCGACAAAAGTTATTGTTCAAAATATAATACCGATAAAGTATTTAGCAAAAAAGGGTAATACATAATCATTTAGTCAAAATATTTAGTTGACCCTACTCATCGCCTCGACCACGGCCGGCCCCTTAACCTGGAAGAAGGGAAAGTTTGGGTGAGCATAATAATATTATACTCAGTGTGACAAGTCAATTAATACACGTCAAATCAAATATGTGATCAAAATCATAAACTTTACTCTTTAAACTTTAAAATTTTTAAAGTTGTACTGTATGCTATCCCAAGGGCCTACTTTTGACCTCGGACCAATTTGCGATCCTTAACAACATACTAGCGCTAGTATCATAATTGCACGGTGGGCTATCCCAAGGGTCTACTTTTGACCTCTTGCCAATTTGTGGTCCTTGGCAAATATTTTCATGCATTCAAGTCACAACCATAATCAACACATAAGAAAATGACAGGATCAATCAACTAGAATTTGTACAATGTAAACCCCACCTTAATAGTCTTGAAAATGTTTGCTTGAAATGTTGCACGAGCTCTGATACTACACAAACTTGGAACTTAAAGCGCCATCGTCTAGCAAATGAAAGTTTAAAGTGATTTAGTATGTTTGAATTATCATTAGAAGGAGAATCTAAAAATTTAAAGACTTAATTGAATGTTTATGAGAGTTATAGTGTTAAGATTTGAGAGTCTTAAAGTGTTTAAAGGTTTAATTGATCACTTATGAGTGTTATAGTTCACAATTAATTTGATTGGTTTATAATTTAGGACTTTTATGAAGTAATTAAATTCTTTAGGGGTCAAATTAAATAATTATAATTGTTAGAGGACTTCAATTTTATATGTTTGAATAGTATGAGGGTCAATTTAAGTTAAATTAAAAGTTTATGAACTTATGTGATTAGAATTAAAAGTTTATAGACTAATTATGCAAAATCTGAAAGTTTAGGGGGTCGAAATTAATTATTTAAAATATTTGGGGACCAACTTTGATTTAAATTATAAGTTTAGAGTTAACTTAAATGTCTTGGAAATTATTGTGGCAAAGACTAATGTTGACCATAGTTTAGGACTTATTTATATGACTTTAAAAATTTTAGGGACTAAAATGCAATATCCAATGGTCATTGTCTTGGATCTATTATTTTTGGGATAAAACACAATGGAAAAAGGCAAGAACGTATGGAGAGAAATTTGAACATGGCTGGGATCTTTGGAGTCAAAGTTTCCGATCAAAACTCTTGCAAATCGAACGGAAAATAGGTGGAGAAGAAAGCTCTTGACGTGCTCTTCCTCTTCATGTAAGTTTTTAAAGGTATAGTAGTGATTTTTGGTGGAGTGGTACGTCGGTTTTGGTGATTTTCTGGCGAGGGTGGCGGTTTTACGACCAAACCATTTACATATTTATGTTCCTTGCAGCGAGAGGAAGCCATAGACACCAAGTTTACGGCGTTTGGTGGAGAAATGAAGATGACTCATTTTTGGGTTTTTGCTTGTTCGACCGAACTGTGATTTTCAGTTTCTTTTTTTTCTTTTTAATATATGATTTATGAGGATGAGGATGATGATAACAATGGTTATAATGTATGCATTTGATAAAAAATTCTAATGTACAACTTGTTTTCATGGCAAGAATGAAGAATAGAGAAGAAGAGGGGAGTGTCACCTTTGTTGTTGATGCTTGAGTTGTTTACCTTCTAGTACAATGTTTTTTGTTGTGATTTATGTATTGCTTGATTCACTTGATTGCCTTGAGTTGATTTGTTTGCAAGAAAGAAGGATGAAACTAGTTAGTTGTTGAAGAGAAGAAGAAGAAGAAGAAGAAAATGGAGAGAATAGGAGGTTTATCTTACCGTTGCTTATGGCTCACAAAGGAGAGAAAAAATGGGTTTTTAGTTCTTTATATAGAGTTAGGTCAATTAGAAGATAAGGTTCTTTATATAGAGTTAGGTCAATTAGAAAAGAAGGGACCAAAGTTTAATAATTTAAAATGTTTTGGTTCGAATAGGGACTAATTAGAAATTGACGTCTTGAAATATTATTTGAATGTTTGGTTTTCTAGAAATTAATTCGTTAGAAATTATTTTGATAAGTTTTGAATTATTTAGGTTGTAGTTGAACTTATTATTTCGTTACGAAATTTCCGTTCTCATAACATAATTCACTTTAGTTAGACGAGCATATGAAAAGTTTGAAAAGTCAAAGAAGTCGTAGCGACACGAGTTAAAAAGTCATAAAATTAAATTAAAATTTTCTTGGTCGCTACATATGGCAAGTATGACACAGCTGAATGGGAGCAGCTGAGGGAGAAATAATCGGTAGACTAAATATCTATGGAAGTTCAATCTCCCCCCTCCCAAGATAAAGTTCTTCGGCTGGAGACTTCTTCATGATGCTCTTCCTACTTCACTGAATCTGGTTCGTAGAGGAATTAAAGGCCCTTGACAATGTTTGCAATGTGGTTATTATGAAAATTCCTAGCATGTTCTGTTGGCTTGTCCATATGCAAAGCAATTTTGGAAGGCACTCGGGTATTGGGTTTGGAGTAAATATTTTCGGCAGTTGGATTCTTGGTTTGAAATATTCCACAGATTACTTGAATTGAAGCGTGACATAGATCCTAGTCTTGTGTTCACCGCCATGTGGTTCATTTGGTTTGATTGAAAAAGCCTTAGTCATAGAAGTAATAGCCGACAATTTAAGTTGATGGTGCAATCTATAGTGGAGTTTCATCATGCTAATACTTCCATGGACAGCAAGGCGCACAAGCAACAGCAGCTGAAATGGATCAAACCAGGGCTGGAGGAACTAAAACTTTATGCGGATGCGACTGTCGTGGCCAGTTGAGAATGCTTTGCTATGGGTGCCATTATCCGAGATGAAACCGGGTCAGTGCTAGGGTGTTATGCTTCTCAAAAAATGGGTCTACCTGATGTGGAGACGGCCAAGACAACAGCCTTATAGGAAGGACTCCGATTTGCTCAAGAACATCAATTTTCACTTGCAGCAGTTGAGACGGATTGTTTGGCCTTGGTACAAAGCCTTCACTCTGGTTTCACTTATCATCCAAATGCAATAATTCTACGTGAGATTAAATCGCTTTTAGCAAATATGGTTTGTGGTACTTGTAGTCATGTCTCCCGCAAGGCGAATCGGGCTGCCCACGCCATCCTTACTACATCTTTAGCATCAAATGTTAGTTGTAATTCCATTGAATCTGTACCTTTCTTTTTGTGTTCTGTGCTTGAACATGATTAATATGTAATGCAAAATTTCCTTTCAAAAAAATAAAAAAAATATGACACTATTTTATTTAGAGTAATCCGATCTAGCACCACTGGTGCTTGGCACCATATCAAGGTGGCATTGAATAATAAGTCAAATCAAGTGGGTTCTTTATTAATGTATTTAATTTCACTTATCATTCAATGCCACATTAGTTGCCACGTAGACTGGTGATAAACACCACTGATACTTCATAACATTATTCTTTTATTTATTTTGAGACAATAGATACCAATCAAAATAGTATCTAATACATGGGGATTGACTTTGCAATTATGGCTATTATTATACCAAAAAATAAATAAATAATTCTAGAAACAACTATACACAATTTGGGTGAAAAATTTTTTGATGGGCACTGACCAAGTAGTCTCCTGTCGAGAAACCCCCTCTTCCGTAATACTCTTCAAAAACTTCCTCTCTTTATCCCAATGAAGCTTATTGAAATCTCACTTAGGCGGGAAAATTTTTTTGTTACCAAACAATTTAATGAATCAATCACATGTCCCCATATTATTGGGAGCTCACATCCTCCCCCTTCATCGGTCCATATAGTGTTAGAAACAGAAGGTAAACAAAACGTTAACAGAGACCTCTATTAGAAAACAGAAACATTAATAGAAACCTCTGTTAAGAAACAGAAACCTCTGTTAGAAACAGAATGTAAACAGAAGCAGAACATAAACAGAACATGAACAGAATGTAAACATAACCCTCTGCTAGAAACAGAACATAAAGAGAATGTAAACCGTGGCCTGTGTTTAACACAATTTCCTTAAAACAGATTCGTCCCCAATACGCTGGACATCTGCTTCCCAGGATAAAACAGTCGAGACCTGGAGGATAACCGCTAGAACAGAGCAACGAATTTCCTGAGATCGGAAGAACCGAAAACATGCCCGAACAGTACCACGATAAGGAGTGGAATAGTAAGAAATTGTGGAAAATTCATATGTCCCAAAAGGCCAAAAAATGGTCCTTTATATAGGTAAACAAAGGCATGTCAAAAGCCAAAAATAAATGTGAAATCAATAGAGTTGAATGACAGGAACATCAACAGTCACAACTCTTCACATTTCAGCACATGGTTTAAGTGTTCCGATCTCGTAGCTAATTTTAGCAAAACTCAGCCAAATTAGGCGCCCACTCCCGGTTCGGCATTCGTATACGCAGGTTGAGCTAGCACACAAGTTCAATGGTCCGAAGTGTATTTCTGATCCGTGATTTGCACCTCCCTGTGGGCGCACACACAACAAAGAGCCTCTTAGCTACATAATTTACCTATTACAAATATGTAAACATATTTAACTAAGCCATTGGATTACAACCTTTCCAATGTGGGACAAGGTTTTCCTAACACTTAAACCTATTTCTTATGCCAAACTTTGAGACTTAATTTCTCATTCACCCAATTACCATTTTGGGCAAATAAACATATGTTTTTGAAGCTCTTGACAAGGAGAACACAAATCCGAATTCACATCTCAAATTTACAAATCGGATATCACTTAAAGTTACGTCCAAAATGCCTATTTTTCCAACAATCCCCCACATGAGTGGAAATTGACGTGATAAAGTTCAACAGTCGAACCCTGTATTAGATAGGTAGGTGTAACCCTTTGAACCTTCCGTTGCCAAAGTATATTTACTTTACTGGCTCACCAGTGGACTCGATGTCCTTGAACTGTTCAACCGTTTGAGTAAAAATTGATATACTTAGCATAGGATTCTCCCTGATACAGTTCGGTTCTCATGGTTATGTTCGTTTGTGGCCATGAACATCTGCCTGGTTCTGCAAGAGTTTCTAAGAATTGAACCCCAAACAATTCCCTTTGAAGCGGTCCCACTTCTCTCTCACATAGGTGATTCTCTTCAACCTATAAGAATCATTAAAAGCGTTTCCGCTTAGCCTCACTTTTCCCGTATCACTGTTACATAAAGAAAGTTTCAAACCCCTACAGTGACCTAACTAAGTCTTTACAATTAGGTTGTCCCTTTGAACCTAGATCTTGGGATCTTCAGTTAACTCGGTTGGGTTTCCTTTGTATCTACCTATACTTTTAGGGGTTTAATCCCATTCCTTTTGAGGACTTTACCACTAAATCTCGATTTAAGCTATTCGTCAGTAGATCCGACAGATTATATTTTGACTTTACATAGTCAACTGAGATAACTCCAGTCGAGATTAGTTGCCTATTGGTATTATGCCTTCGACAAATATGTCTAGACTTACCATTATACATATTGCTCTGTGCCCTGCCAATCGCAGACTGACTATCACAATGTATGCAGATAGTAGGCACAGGTTTTGGCCATTCTGGAACATCCTCTATAAAATGTCGTAGCCATTTTGCTTCTTCACCACATTTGTCTAAAGCAATACACTCAGACTCTATAGGGGACCTGGCTATAACTGTTTGTTTATAGGATTTCCACGATATGGCTACATCTCCTAAAGTAAACACAAATCCACTTGTAGATTTTGACTCCTTTATATCAGATATCTAGTTAGTATCACTGTATCCTTCGACAACAGCCGGATATCTAGTATAGTACATCCCATAGTCACGAGTATATCTCAAGTACCTTAGTACTCTTATGATTGCTTTCCAATGGTCAGTTCCAGGATTACTCGTATACCTACTTAGCCTTCTAACTGCGTAAGCTATATCTGGTCTTGTACAACTCATCAAGTACATAAGACTTCCAATGACCCTGGAATATTCAACTTGTGAGATACCCTCACCTCTATTCTTTAATAGATGCTGACTTGTATCTATCTGGGTTCTGGCTGTTCCTATTTCATCCTTGTTAAATTTGCCAAGAATTTTGTCCACATAGTGTGACTGACTCAACACAAGTCCATCAGGTGCTCTTGAAATTTTAACTCCAAGAATCACATCAGCCAACCCCATATCTTTCATGTCAAACCATGATTTTAACATGTCTTTAGTGGATTTAATCATTTTATGATTGCTACCAACAATAAGCATATCATCTACATAAAGACACAAAATGACATAGCCATTTTCCGTATCTTTCATATAGATACACTTGTCACATTCATCGATTTTAAATCCACACTCTACCATAACATTATCAAACTTTTCATGCCATTGTTTTGGTGCCTGTTTCAAGCCATACAATGACCTCACCAGTTTACACACCTTGTATTCCTGCCCTGGTGCTTTGAATCCTTCAGGTTGTTCTATGTAAATTTTCTCTTCTAAATCACCGTTTAGAAAGGCAGTCTTTACATCCATTTGATTTACTTCGAGCTTTCACAATGCTGCGGTAGTTAGAATTGTTCTGACAGATGTTATCCTCGTTACTGGAGAATATGTGTCAAAGTAATCAAGGCCTTCCCGTTGTTTGTAACCTTTAATCACAAGTCTGACCTTATACTTATCGATTGTTCCATCTGCTTTTATCTTCTTTTTGAATATCCATTTGTATCCCAGGGGTTTACAACCTGGAGGAAGGTCCACCAGTTCCCATGTATGATTCTACAAGATGGAATCAATTTCACTCAAAATTGCCTCTTTCCACTGAGGACCTTCTGTAGAAGTTACCGCTTCTTGGTAGTTTTGAGGTTCACTTTCCAACATGTATTTTAGAAAGTCTGGACCAAATGACTTTTCAGTCCTAACCCTTTTACTATGCCTAGGTTCAACCTCTTCAATATTTTCTTCATATCCTTGTTCATGACTATCATCCATAGTCTCATGAACTCTTTTGGAAGAGCCTGCTTCTTGCTTTGACCAACATGGAAATGTTTGTTCGAAGAATGAAGCATTCCTCGATTCTATTATCGTATTTTTATGTATGTCTGGGATCTTTGACTCATGCACAACAAATCAATATGCACTACTGTTATGTGTATAGCCAATGAAGATGCAATCAACTGTTTTTGGACCTATTTTCACCTTCTTTGGTGCCGGTACAACAACCTTAGCTAGACACCCCCACACTCGTAAATTTTGTAAGAAGGCTGTCTACCATTCCATAATTCATATGGACTTTTCCCTTGCTTCTTACGGGGTATCTTGTTCAAAAGGTAATTAGCTGACAACACAGCTTCACCCCACATATTTTGTAGTAACCTGGAACTTATTAGCTCTTCGATCTATTCATCGTTTCCTTTAAAGTACGATTTTTCCGTTCTACAACGCCATTCTGTTAGGGTGTATGAGGTGCAGTGAATTCATGTTTAATTTCGTGTTGAGCACATATTTCAACAAATGGTGATTCATACCCACCACCCCAGTCACTTCGCAATACCTTAATTTTCTTATTAAGTTGATTTTCAACTTCATTTTTATAGAGAACGAATTTCTCTATAGCTTCATCTTTGCTTTTAAGCAAATACACATAACAATAGTTTGTGCTATCATCAATAAAAGTGATGAAATACTTATTACCATCTCTTGTTTGGATAGATTTCAAGTCACACACATCGGTGTGAATTAAATCAAGTGTTTCTTTCAACTGTTTGGAAAGATGGCCTTGTCAGTTTCGCTTCAACACATGTTTGGTACTTATGGTTTGAATCAAAATGGAATGTCAGTATGCAATTCAAGTTAATTAGGCGACGGATTGTGTCATAATTCACATGTCCTAGCCTGCTATGCCATAAACTAGACGACTCAAGCAAATAAACAGAAGAGACATTTGTTTTATTCATTTTTGGCTTGATAGTTATTATATTGAGCGTAAAAAGCCAATCACATGCATACCCTTTGCCAACAAACATTCTACTCTTAGATACAATAAATTTATCAGATTCAAATACTATACGAAAGCCATTCTTGTTGAGCAAATAACTAGACACCAAATTCTTGTGAATTTCCAGCACATACAACACATTAGTCAAAGTCAATTCTTTGCCAGAAGTCATCTTGAGAACCACTTTTCCAATCCCCTTGACCTCGAAAGTGGCAGAATTTCCCATAAATAATATCTCAGGTGACTGGAGTTCAGCGTGTGCTCTTCCGATCTGAACTAAACAGTTTTTTGTCGAAACAGACATGTCTTGTAGCACCTGTGTCAATCCACCATTCCCTGGGATTTGAACCAACAAAGTTCACCTCAGAGACCACAGCTATGAGACTCATTTCAGACACATCTTGTGGAATGCCATCAATCATGTTTCCCTTCTTTTGGTTACCCCTTTTCGGCAGTCTACATTCAGCAGCTTTATAACCAGACTTGTCACAATTGTAGCAAGTTCCTCTAAATTTTGTTTTAGAAATTCCACCCTTAGGCCCCAGTTTAGAGCTTTTGCCACCGTTCTTGCCTTTACCGAATTTGTTTCGTTTGGCCTAGAACTTTGACCATGCTCCACAACGTTGGCCTGAGCTAGTTCAACCGGAGTGAATCCACATTCTTTGACCTTATTCTCGTCTTCAATTCGAAGTCTAACAATGAGGTCTTCAACACTCATCTCTTTCCGTTTGTGCTTTTGGCACTTCTTGAAATCTTTCTAAGCCGGAAGTAGCTTCTCAATAATAACAGCCACTTGGAAGGTTTAACTTAATAACATTCCTTCGGCATGGATGTCATGCAAGATAACTTGGAGCTCTTGAACTTGACTTATCATGGTTTTAGAGTCCACCATTTTATAGTCCAAGAACCGGCCAACAATAAATTTCTTGGCCCAGGCATCCTTGGTTTTGTATTTCCGTTCAAGAGACTCCTACAATTCCTTTGTCGTTTGCTTTGCACTATACACATTGTATAGCGAATCAACCAAGTTGTTCATTATATAATTCCAGCAAAGGAAATCAGAATGTTTCCAAGCATCGACTGCACTCACAGCTTGAATATCTCCTTGACCTTCTTCAAGTTTAGGAGCATCTTCAATTAAGAATTGTGCAAGATTCAAGGTGGTCAGATACAAGAACATTTTCTGCTGCCACCTCTTAAAGTTCAAGCCATTGAACTTTTCCAATTTTCCCCATGAGTAATCAGAACAGTTGGAGCCGTCTGAGTCACAGCCAAAGTTGGCACTCGAGGCACAGCTGGGATCACTTGTGCACTAGCTACAATTTGGTTTGTATCAACCACATTTGAATCCGAAGCCATAACAACTGAAACAAAACTATCCAAGTCAGTCGATCTTGACTGAAACAGTAAGCAGAAATAGGGAGTCTGTTTTAAGATTGTTAGAAACAGAAGGTAAAAAAAAATGTTAACAGAGGCCTCTGTTAGAAAACAGAAATGTTAACAGAAATCTCTGTTAGGAAATAGAAACAGATCATAAACAGAAACCTTTGTTAGAAATAAAACGTAAACAGAAGCAGAACATAAACAGAATGTGAACAGAATTAGAACAAAAACAGAACGTGAACAGAATGTAAACAGAACCTTCTATTAGAAACATAACATAAACAGAATGTAAACAGAGGCCTATGTTTAACACAGTTTCCTTAAAACAGATTCGTCCCCAATATGCTGGACATCTGTTTCCCAGGATACAATGGTCGAGACCTGGAGGATAGCCGCTGGAACAGAGCAACGAATTTCCTACCTAGGTGAACCGAAAACGTGCCCGAACAATACCACGATACGGAAGTATATAGTAAGAAATTGTGAAAAATTCGTCTGTCCCAAAAGGCCAAACAATGGTCCTTTATATAGGCAAACAAAAGCATGTCAAAAGCCAAAATAAATGTGAAATCAATAGAGTTGAATGATAGGAATATCAACAGTCACAACTCTTCACATTTCAGCACATGGTTTAAGTGTTAAAAATTTCGTAGCTTATTTTAGCAAAACTCGGTTAGATTATGCGCCCACTCCCGGTTCAGCATTCGTGTACGCAGGTCGCGCTCGTACACAAGTTCAATGGTCCGAAGTGTATTTCTGATCCGTGATTTGTACCCCTGCGGGCGCGCGTGCAACAGAGAGTCTCTCAGCTACACAATTTACATATTACAAATATGTAAACATATTTAACTAAGCCATTGGATTACAACCTTTCCAATGTGGGACAAGGTTTTCCCAACACTTAAACCCATTTCTTATGGAAAACTTTGAGACTTAATTTCTCATTCACCCAATTACCATTTTGGGCAAACAAACATATGTTTTTGAAGCTCTCGAAAAGGAGAACACAAATCTGAATTCACATCTCAAATTTAAGAATCGGATGTCACTCAAAGTTATGTCCAAAATGCTTATTTTTCCAATATGTAGTTTGTCTAACTCCATTATAGAGTAAAAAGTGGTATCTTTTGTATGTGTGTGTCATATATATAATTTCCAACATACTACATATCCACTGCCAAGACCTTTGCAGTCTAGTGGCATCTGTAATTGTTGTTTGCACCCTTAGTCAATTGTTCGATTCCCCTCCCCTCCAATCCTTTTATATTGTCAAAAAACATACTACATATCAACTTGTAACGGAATTTCACACCAAAAAAGAAAACAAAAATCTTATAAATAGTAACATGAAGAAAGGAAAAAATAATTAAAAATGGTATTGTATAACTATGTGTCAATTAAAAATGGTATATTAAAAAATCTACACATTTTCCCACTCAACAAAAAAGTAAACGTTAAAAAAAAAAATAAAGAAGCTTTGAATGGTAACATATATCGAGATTTAACTCGTAATTACAATTAACAATCATGATTACAAAATGTGATTACTGCTTAAAAAATTCCCAATATTACGTGCAAAATAATTAAGTTTTCAATTGTGAGTCTTATTATAAACCTTTTGAACTTGTTCCACGCAAATTTAAAATCCATAAAATCTTATTAAAGAAAATAAATGCTAAAAATTTTAAAATAAAATCCAAATTATTTAATTTTTTGAAAGTTCTAAATTAATTAGGTAATTAATAATATGAAGTAAGCAACTAAATTAATACTACAAATATAAAATGTGAGTTTTTTTTTTTTTTTTTTGGGGAGGGGGTGGTGATGAAATGTGATTGTTAAACCCATGTACAATTTCCAATCAAAGCACAACAACAACAATAATAACAAGAAGAAGAAGAAGAAGAAGAAGAAGAAGAATAATAATAATAATAATAATAATAATAATAATAATAATAATAATAATAATAAATATATGGAAAGAATTTTATGCTGGAAACTGGTGCGGCATCTGGGTATAGCACTTCTTCTCTTACATATTACTAGATTCTCATCCCTGTGTTGCACAGGAAGAATACATATCAAATTATTTAAAAAATAAATAATATGAAATTTTATAAGGTTTTTTTATTGTGAAATTTTATAAGGTTATGTTACCTAATAAGGAATAATTAATTTTTAACATCAGCCAAATAATAATGTAATTTTTTTCTTGTCACCTTAAAGTAACTATAGTTTACAATAAATTTTAACCCAATTGTCATCGGTAACGCAAATAAATATCATTTTATTTTTTTACTGGCATCCTAAGAAATAATTGCTACTTGGGTGGTTACGTGTCTGTGAAAATATTTTTTATTCAAAACTAATAAAATCAGATAATATAAAGATTATATAAATTAAATAATATATAAGGGTAGTCATATATAAAATAGTCATAATTATTAATATTCATTTATACTAGGAAAAATTAAAAAACATTACAATTATAATTTTCAAAATGGATAACCAATTTATCTATAATTTAAACAATTAAATGATGATAATTATCTATTAGTTGTTAAATTTAATAATGAATCTTATTTCAAAATGGTAAATGAATAAGGCAAAAACAAATAAATTTTTTTAAAAAAATAAAAAAATTCAGAATGTATAGTAGTAGATTTTTTAGTGGGAAAACTGCAGTATTAAGGTACCGTAGCTCCTCTCATTTAATTAATATATAGGTTACACAGTTTCTAATAATTACTTTCAATGACAAAAAATTGGGGAGAAATTACAAGAATTGAGTTTGATGAAAGAAATCACTGTTTTTACACCATTTGATGTACCAGATTTCAATTTAGCATATTTTAGATGACTCAATTTACCAATTTCACAGAAATGGAAAGATTTGTGCAATTAATATATATATATATATATATATATATATATCATATGCTACTCTTATTGCCAAAAACGGAACACTCTACAAAATGAAAAGGTCAAAAAGCCAAAAAAGAAAAGAAATAGGCAAACATAAATATTTCCAGAAATAGTACTATCGAAAATTTGGACGGGAAAACCACCGTTTGTGTGCTTGTATTTAAGAATAATATAAGAATAAGAATATATAGATATCACATGCAAATTGCTTAAAATGACACATGTTGCATATTGTGTTAAGTTAGCAAGCATCTACTTCTCTTTTTTGAATCTTCAATTGTATCAAGGTGCATTGCTAGCGTATACTCTCTCCTTAGAGCTTCTTCATATCAGTTTTGGACTGTACATATCTCATCTTGGTCATTTCTTCTAACTACTATTACTTTCTCACCATCTAGCAATAGTTGCTATTAGGCTTGGGCAGGAAACCTGAGGTCGAACGGGTTACCCAAACCCGGCCCAAATATACCCAAACACGATCTGATATTGAGTGAAAGTTTTCGGGTTTTGAGTACCCAAACCTGAAACCAAACGGGTTTTGTTGGACTTCGGGTTTAAATTAAAACCTAAAAAGTTTGAAAAAATCTGAATATTTTTTCTTCATCCCAAAATCTTTAAAATTCCCAATCACATATTCACTACATTCATGTCCTTCACACACAAATGAGAAAACTCTAGACTATTGTAATATATGTGAATTTGTCTTTTTCTATGGGTTTTATTAGTTCTATATACTCATCTTGTGATAAGTACAAGGCATACTGTTTTTTAGATATTTGAGAATGTTGTAAGCTTATAGTAAAATTATAAAATTAGAATATGTAACGCTCCAAATTTAAAAAGTAATTTATGTATTTCTAAAAAGCATGTCAAAATTTTAATAGAGTTATAAGTTGCATTTTGAGCTACTTTAACCAGTGGGTTAAGAATTTTAAGAAGCCGTTATAAGATTAAAATTTTATTGTATGAGATTGTGATTTTTGTACTTAAAGGAAACTTTTAGATATTTATGATGGTCTAATTAAATAAAGGATCAAGAAAAAAAATGCATATGAAACTTTGAGGATAAAAGAATAATTAAAATAATTGCATGTTGGGTCCATATTCACCCCCCATTTCCTCGGATTGTTCTCACAACCCGTCCCCAATTCTGCAAATGTCGGCAGCAGAAGGTAAGTTAATTATTTAATTATTTAGTTAGTTATTTTTTTTAATTAGTTAATTTAGTTAATTAATTAGATAGTTGATTAGGTTAATTAATTCTTAACCTAATTAACTCGTTTAGGTAATTTTTGACATGGTTTGGAGTTGGTGAATATAATTTTCTACTGGCGAGTCGATTGAAGATTATTAAGAAAGAGTACGCGGTTTGTGGCTCTGCAGTTTTTGTAATGGTATATGTGTTAGCTTGTTTGATCCTCTTTAACATATCTCTTTATAATTTTATCTACCACTGATTTGACTATTGATTTGATAACTATTCATTTATAACTACAAATTTCAAATTTCCATTAAATCTTCACTACTCATTTCACCTCATTATAATTTCTTCTTTATAAGTCAATTACATAAAGAGGATCAAACAATATATTATTTGTAAGTATATATATATATATATATATATATTTGAAGTTAAGATTGTTAGTTATTGGAAATATTATTCTTAACTGTTTTATGTTTTGATAAACTATTAACTTGTCTCAACTAGTTATTGACATAAATAATGTGAGGAGTTTGATATTTACAGATTCCAAACCTAGCCTGATAGTTTGGAATACGTATTGACGATTCGTGAAATGCCTTGGGTTGTTAGAGCTATTAAAGCCCATGTATATAAAGATGAAGGTAGGTAATAGTTCAACTACAATGCAAAACAATATTATTATGTGCTTCTATGTGCCAATGTGATATTTAAATGTTTGCCATGCCCTATGATATTTATATAGTAGACTTGAAAGTTGGGCATGATATATTTGGCACCATTGACGTATATGTTTGTGAACATATGACTCTACATGCTATACGTATCTATTGAGAATGATGATTAAGATGAGAACATGCATGTGGCATAATAATTGACATAAGACACCAGGGAGGATGGTGTGATTCCCCGTGTAGTTACAACGCATTGTATTTGTTGTCCGGGTATATACATTTGCGAGTGTTGAGGGCCCGGTGACCGCCGACCGGGTATATATACTAGACGCGGTGTTGAGACCCGGCAGTTGTATGTTATGGCCAAGCCTTGATTATTTAATAATATTGGTAAGCCCTTGTTGTCGCTTGAGCCGAGTTGGGGCAACGACGTACACATAGAAGGATTTTGAGTCAAGGTGAGACTGTGATAGACCTTCAAGCAAGGCATGTGCGCGCAGGCCTTTTGATTATGAGCTCATGCGGTGTTTTACACGAAGGATGTGAGCCCTATTTGTATTGTGGTGTGCATAATCATTACACATAGGCATCATATTCATATTTAAGCATATCGTTACTTACTGAGCATTAGCTCATGTAGTTTTGCATTTTAGGTATAGCAATGCAAGTAATGAATATTGGTGGCAACTTTAAGGTGATCATAGGACTGTGTACTAAAATCCTAACCATTGCGTTACAGGTCTACCACTAGGGGCACTCTAAAGGTTACAAATATTTTTATTTTAAATAATTATCATCTTTTAAAAGTAATATACTTTATAAAGATAGATCCCGATCTTCCCTTCCTTTGTTTATAAGTGAACTTTATTTATTATTCAATAAGTATGACTTCCTCATATTATTATAAATGTTATGAAATAAAACGAAAAATACGGGAAAACCGAGAGAAAATAGAGAGAAAACTCAAGAATTCTGTGTATATTATGAGAACTAAAGACCCCTATTTATAGGTACAAGTCTAGGGTTTTAGGGGTAGAGTAGTCATTCACAATATAATTAAATAATTTACAACACTCTCCCTTGAATGACTAATCCATACAACAATTGCCTCATTAAAAACCTTGTTTGGAGAAAAACCCAATGGGAGAAAAACACTACAAAACTAAGGAAAAAAAAGAGTCTAATTGATTCTGAATAAATTTTGGAGCGTCTAAGATGTTGCCTCATTAAAACCTTGCCAGAAAAACCCAATGAGATAAAACCTTGTCAAAGGAAAAAGAGTACAGCTGTTCTCCCTGCATTCATTCAATAATGGTCCTCTTGTATTGAATCATTTCATCAAATCTTCAATGCTCTTCAAGACCTACCATGGAAAAAACCTGTGGAAAAAAAATCCAAGTGACAAAAAAATACATTATTCTTTGGTACACTGTTAAAGTTGTTTCGTTAAAAACCATGCTAGGAAAACCTAGTGGGATAAAAGCTCAGTCAAGGAAAAAATATAACGCGTATCTTTCTTATCTATATTGGTAATCTGTACAAGAATTTCGGTTCTTTATATACTTCATACATATCAAATCCTTCAGGGATTATACCATATTTATGATATCTTCATATATTGCCAATTGAACACAACATTATATTAGATCGGAAGAGCGTCGTATTTAATGATACTTCCACATAAGTTCCTATTGATATTTTATTAACATGATATATATTTTCAAATGACCTGACTGCTAGTCTTAACATATAGCAATCTACTGGATTGCATCCTTTTGTTTTCGCCAATATTTAATGTCATTAAATTTTTTATGAAAGATTAATTCACCATCCTCGCAATCATTAAGCTCATTAATATTTATTTATTGTCGACAATTATTTCTTAATTGATTCCATTTGATTCTCAGTGTAGACATAACGCTCTTCCGATCTTTTTATTTTACTACTTTCAGGTACCCGAATCTCTTCAAGGGTTTTCTGATTAGTTATGTCTATATATTTTTATAGAGTACTACGCCTCAATATGACCATCATATAAAATATTTGCTCCATATTCTATTTCCAAAGATGTTTCTTTTGGAATCGATCATCGTCATGGTTCAAGCATGCTATTAATATCTTAAATCCTCTTATAGGAATTTATTATATCAATCTAAATTGGAGCACTTAATTTAGATCGGAAGAGCACACGTCTTGGTAACCATACAGTCAGTAATCTGAAATGCAAACTATCTTGCAAACTTCAGGTTTGTATTATACTATGCGAGGACTATAAATATACATTTCATATATTTGTTACCAACTATCAATTTCTCCCCCTAATGCTGAGAAGACTTAGTGAATGAAGCAACAATCGACAAATCATGTCGTAACAGATCAGCCTTCGGGGATGAAAAATAAATGTTATGTAAAGGTTGCAAACCTGAACATGTATTCTCAACATTCAAAAATATTCTTCTCAATTCTGTAGTAGCGCGATTACACATAAATCGCATTTATAACCTTTAGTAAAGAGATGTTTCTGACTGTAAGCCAACTATAAAAGGGGATATCATATAAATTTTATATTTGGCAAATTTATTGAGAATATCGCTGCTACCTATGAAATATTGATTTCACTCAACCACAAATGATTATTCTCATTAAGTAGTATAGCAAATAACTTGAGGCATATCCAATGATTTTGCTGTACCATAGGCAATCAAGTATCCCAACCAAAATATAAATCATTAACAATTTTGGGATAAGTTCACTAGCAAGAAGTAAAGCCTTTATTTTATATCTAGAACTTTGCTTATAATCAATCAATATAAGCAAATAATCTCATAAACCTCAAGTTATGAGTAATATAACACATGTGACCTCTAGTGGATCCAAATTATAAATATCTAGATAGTCTATATGGAGAGTGAGTGGGCCCATGGTTCACCCCTAAATATTTCCTAGATATATTTGAAAACTTAGTTTCAAATTTAGCTAGTGATATTGTTGTAATCAATTTGCCTTGAGAACAAGTGATACATAAAATCTAAAGAACTTCCAGTTCTTCAAATGATTCCCAATATTTTCATTATAAAAAAACCGAGATGGTCGAGCCTGTCATGCCAAATAAAACAACTTCCAGTTTAATAAGAATGTTCAAATAAAAATTGAACTTCTAGTTAAATATATTTAATAAAATCTACGAGATTTTATAGGATTGTCCATAAATCTTTAACATGACATCTTCAAGATTTTCGAAAAATATCAATATATTTATGATATAATATTACTTGTGATATTTGTCAAAATTTGTTCTACAAGATGCTCTTCCGATCTCTTCAGGATTTCAAATATAAATTTTATGAATATCGAATCAACTGAAATCCTAGAATCATTAGGATTCTATATTCTTATAGAATACTCGTAACAATCTCATTTATCAAGAACAATAAATTACTATTTCAAGTTAGATTCATATAAATCAGATCGGAAGAGCGTAATATTAATCTAGTTAAGCTATTACTTCTTCAAGAGCAATAGTCTAACATTCTTCAACATCATTTAAATGTAATAAAAAGAATCATTGAAATACTAGACATAATAATTTTTCACTTTGATGATATGTAATATTCAACTAGAATATCAATGTATTGTGCATCTGTGTATAAAAATATAATAATTAATCGCACATATTTTGCTCTTCGAGAGCACAACATATTCAACTAGAATATTATATTTATAATGTTTCTTCAAGAAATCTAATGGATTACATGTTCTATGGCTCTTCTAGAGCCAACCATATTCTTCTGGAATATGATATGTAATTGTGAATATTCCTCTAAAACTATCATAATATTCTCCTAGATTATTAATGAGTTTGAAATATTTTTCCTCCTTTTTAAATCAAGAAATCACGATAATGGGGACATAATTATTTTTATTCAAGATGCAACAAAATCCAATATAATAATGTTCTAGATCATTACTAAAATCCTAAAGGCAGTAATTCATAGGAAAATACAATCAATAATAATTTAGGTATCCCAATATAACTAATTATCTAAAATAAGTATCACCAATAATATGGTAAGAGCATATAGATTTCCTTTAATAAAGTCACTCATTAACTCCGTCAGTGTATGAGATGGGTGACAATGAAAGGAAAGTGATTAGTAAAAACTTATATAGAATTCAAAGCCATAAAAACTTTTATTCATAATTCACATAGAAAAAACCGATTTGGAGTTTATATTTAAATGAAATCTTCTGGATTTCATAAAAGATCTTTAAGAGTAACTCTCAAGATTTACTAGATATAATTTATATAAAATTTGCTTTTCTGGAGTATGTTCAATCTAAATTGCTGCTACTTTCTTAAGTGGCAATGAATTCTAATATTAAATTTAAATTTGCATAGACATATGCTCTCCATGGACAATACATGTTATACTTAATAATTTGGTCGACTACTACTACTGGAGTAGTTTGATATTCTTTTAGAATCTTAAAATTTGTAACAATTTGTTCTTCTAGAACAAATAATATTATCCTATAGTACTAGTGCTAATGTGATTCTTCAAGAATAATCATTAAATTCTTTCACTAAATTTAAATCACACAATAACGGGCTCTACATGAGCAATATCAAACTTTCATTGTTAATTAGTACTGATTTAAATCATTGTTACTTTCGGAATAATAACTAAATATTCTTCAGATATATTCAGTATAGATCTTTTATATTTTTTCTCCAAAATAAGTAATATTTAACTGAAATATAACAATAAATTGTGCCACTTCAAGAGCATCATATGTTGCTCTTTTTGGAATTTATTTAGACTATTACTACTTCAGGAGTAATAGTTTAAAATACTGAAGCCACGTAAATTAATAACTATATCTAGTATGAATTACTCTTGATGTACAAGTAATACTCTTCAGGAATATTATAACTGATTGTGTTACTTCAAGAGCAATAACATATAATACAATATTATATATTTAACAATAAGTAATATACACATATAACAAACAAATTATATGGTTAATAATTGATATAATAAGAATGAGAATAAAAAAGTATCTAATAGGACACAAAAAACATAATAATAAACAACAATAAAAATAGTTCTTTAGGAGCAGAAATTACTATATTCTTGTAGAATGTCGAATATTAGTTGTTTTTTCAAAAAATAACAATCAACAATAAATCTCATTATATCTTGCTCTTCAGAAGCAAATTAAATTTTTTTAAAATATTTTAGTAAGAGATAAACTTGTGACTTTTCAGTAATCACAACACATATCTTATTAAATATTTTATCCAATTGTTTATAAGGAAACAAATTATGTTTCTTTATCATATCATAATTCTTGACATATGACTCCTCTAATATTATTATTCATATACATATATTCTTCAAGAATATTTAATATCAAGAGAAATTTGTAATTCTTCAAGAATTTATACATAATAATCTTCAAGATTATTAATGTAATAGAATGCTACATCCCCATAAATATGAATATGTTAATTATAACATATAGGGATAATCATGTGAAATTCAAAACTTAATCCAATAAATAACATATCAATTACGATGCATGGATCTATATAAGTTTACCATATCGTGGCTAGAATATAATAAAGTATGATAAAAATGAGGTAAATAGTGGCTTTCATATTTACATTCATCCATAATAGACTGCCACAATTATTTCAAGAAAGGAATCAATTAAGAGATAATTCATGATCTCTTTTCCATTGTAAATAAAATACCAAAAATTCATTGAATTGAATTTTGGCTTTCCATCGATCCCTATATATGCACATAAAGACTTGTGACTCAAATTAATTTTTGAGATCAAGTCATATATATGACAAAAGTAAAAAAGACTACCAGTTTGACTCTTTCATAATGATAATGCAAATTTGAGGATAATCTTACCATTAAATTAACAAATTATCCCATTGTCAAATTTAGAATAATCCTACCATTAAATTGGTAGATAATTCAAATTGAAAATCATCTAACCATTAAAATTGATAGAGGATTCCAACTAAGACGACATACAAATTAATTATCTAAAAGAAAACATATATAATAATAAAATTCTTTGTGCATGGTTTACAAAATGAAAGAAAACAATAATCACAACCATGCATGATATGGTGTTCACAAGACCATAGAAAAAGGATCAATGAAACCACCGATGCTCTCGACAGAAGAGAGGAAAAAGAAGAAAAAAAATCATATCCAAAGAAGATAAAGAAAAGAAATTAAAGCGGTTCGTGCTGATAATGTGTTATGAAATAGAACGAAAAATACGGGAAAATAGAGAAAAAAATAGAGAGAAAACTCAAGAATTCTGTGTATATTATGAGAAACAAAGACCCCTATTTATAAGTACAAGTCTAGGATATTAAGGGTAGAGTAGTCATTCACAATATAATTAAATAATTTACAACAATAAAATATATATTTGAATACTTTAAAGAAAAACATTGTTTGTCTTAAATTAATCTTACTTGAAAGGTAATTTGTCGTAAATAACCTTTTAGTTATAGAAAACTTCTAAATTTTATATTATTAAAAAAATGACAATTTTCAGGCAATATAGAAATGTTATAATATTTGAGGGTGTTGCAGAATATATATATATTTAAAAGCACTTAGGTCTTGGTACTGTTTGTACCATGATTTTCCTGCTCATTTTCTACAGTGAAACTCATGGTCAAACTATATATATATATATATTTCCTTCTCCATTTCGATTTTTCTCTCTTGATATAGATGTATTCGTTTTTATCTTTTGTCACCCATGATTTTCTCCTTAAATACTGAATCTTCAATCCTCATCCAAACCATACTTATTTTTTCTAATCATTATTTGATTTTCTTAATTTATTCCAGCACTGTATAGTAATTACCCTAATTTCTTCATTCCCCAATTTTTTGCTCCATAAATTTCGGCTTCATTACCCAAGTTTCGTTCCAACAGTTTTGATTTTTGGATTTTTCTAAATGTATGAAAATTTGATTTCCTGATTTTTCTCCACTATGTGAGTTCGTAATTGAAAATTTTTCTCACTTTTTTTCATTTGCTTCCTAATAAGACCAAGTATCTACCATTCCTATTCCATCGCGTATTGGCCATTATACATTGTTGGGTTCCAATATTCATAATATTCAATTTTCCGGAGCACTAGAAACCTGATTTTCATTTTTACAGCAATAGAAGCTTGGTTTTATTTTAGAGCCAGCATGATTTTGATTATTTGAGAATTGATTTTGTGAAAAGTGATTTTTTGAGAGAATGTATGGTTGAAAAGTAAGGAAAAATTACAAATTTATGTGCAATATTATTTTAATAGATGAATGTGTAGTTATAAATGAATTTGAATGAAAATTGATTTTGGGAAAATCAATGTCCTACGGGGCCTTAGCCATGGCACACTTCTATGTTTGCTTTAGGATGTTGGTGGAGTGGAAATTTTTTCTTTGCTTTTTCTCGTATGTTTCCCTATCGAGGAAGCCATAAATTATACATCAATGGTTGTTAAATTAAAATTGTAAATCTTCTCTCAAGAGCTAGTTTTATACCTCAAGAATCATGATAATTACCTCATATTATGTGGATCAAGCACGAGCAATGTTTCAATTGATAAGTAACATACAGTCAAGATAATTACATGAACAACTTTAAGCATTATTTTGACCACTAATTTTCATTAAGTCTTATATGCTTTTTATTTTTTATTACTCTTATGATTTATTTGTCATTAGTGTTAATAGTACTTGATATTTCCTATATATTAGTTTCTACTTATGTAGTTAGCCTAATAAAATTAGTAAATCAAAAAATAAAAGAGGCCTTCAACTATATAGGGTTTGTACTTTGGAATTTTCAACTATTGCCATGAAAATGAAAGAGAAAACTTGATTGCAATACACTACACAATCTCAACTTGTGCATGCCAAAATTGATGCAAGCACGTCTAGGAAACATTCACATGAAATTGAGGTGCCTTGACAATATAGAAAGCACTTTCATCTTAAAAGAACTAAAGAAGTAATTTGTAGGTGCAAGAACTAAAACAAAATCACAGTGAATTCATAGGTTCTCCATTTTGAAAAGAAATTTCACAATATCGAACATTTTAGTACCCTGAAAGTTGACTTTGTCATTTCAAATTTTCCATGTATATCAATCTCTTTTTATATGTACTTTAGGTGTGTACTTTGGAAATATTCACAGGTGTAATGAGTTATTTATAAGCTAATAAATTGGTTGATTTGCTCAGTTTAAAGATTGAATATTTGGATTTAATAAAACATTGTGATATAGGGTTCTAATGAATAAGTGATCAAATTTATGGACTTTACAAAATGGTGTTCAATCAATATAAATGAATTAATTGCCAAAATCAAATCTACAAAAAATAAACATATGTAATGATGCGTGTGTTTAGAACTAATAAAAAGAGGAACACAGTACCAATTTTCCAAGGTAGTTACAATTTTTTTATTCCAAGGATGAATTTAAATGTGGTATACAAGAAAGTTTCTCAAAATTTGGATTAGTTTAATTAGTTTATATTATTCCTTTCGTATTTTCATTTTCTTCATTTTTATTTTTGATACATCTTCATATAACGATAAACTTTTTACCCATTTTATACAAAATGCTGATGTACATTTGTTGTCAACTCATTTTTCAACATATTTTTGACTTTTTTGTGAATTGTTCTTACCGTGCATTGCACGGGTGAAAAGACTGGTATAAATAAAGCTAACTAACCAAACACTAGTATCTTATCCATTTAAGTGTTTTTTCGGTTTAGACATTCATATAATATGCGTTAGATACCCCAAAAACCCGAACAAAATCCAAAATGTTATCCGAGACCGAACCCGAGCGGGCTTGAAGTTTTCAAGTCAGACCCAAACCCGAACTAAGATATTTGGTATAGTCTTGATCACTCCAATATCTAAACCGGAAACCTGAACGCCCAGGCCTAGTTGCTATGGATGAATTTTCTATCATTAATTGAAATTGTCTTCCTGTTAGCTCTTTAGTATAAGCCATCATAACTATAGATTTCATCCATAATTCTAACTCATGATCTACATCTTGTACACATTCTTAACCATCTTCCCTCTAAACCAATTTGAGTTTCCGTACTTCTCCAAGGTATCTATTGCATGGGATAATTATTGTGAGGCATTAATGTAATACTTTGATGTTTTATGTAAATTTAATTGTAGAGTATCTTTGATCTTGTTTCGTGGCATATAAGCATATTGGTCACTTGTCATATTAATTGCTACTTCTTCTTGATTAATTTGATTCATTACGGGTAATTGTTGTCCAATTATAGTTGATGATGGTTTTTCCGTAAGTATTATAGCTTAGCTCATATTTATTTCTTCTAATTTTAGATTCTTAAATTTTTCTACACATACTTCCTCTGTTAGACTTTCCATAAATATTTTTTTCTTTGCTTAGTTATCATAGTCATTCCTAATCTAGTTAGGCTTTTAATTATTTGTGTGTTATTCTTTTAGGTTTTCTTTTTTCCATTTCTTTATATATTTTTATCAGCCTTTTGTTTATGATTTCTAAGTTTTTCTCTATATTTTCTAAATTTTTTGGTATCACATTTTCTTTTATATTTTATTCTTTTAAAGTTTTTATCGTGTTAATTTGTTCTAATTTACAACACTGTAATAGTGGCAAAATTATAATATGATGCCTTTCATGATTTTGCTAAACTTATTTATGATTTGATCAGAAATTTTTTTTGCCAAATGCCTACGTGCATGTAATATGTGGCACACATGTAGGCTACAAGTGTTAGGTGCTTGTAGTTTAGATATTTGACACATTATACATGCATACGAGTAATGCTATTTATCTAAACTGAAGACACTATAAGAAAACTGTTAAATGCCAACGAAAATTCTCTGATGAAACAAAATCCTTCGATAATTATCGACAGATCAGAACAACCGACGGTGATTACCGATGAACACAAGATATTGTCGGTGATTACCGATGGAACTTGCATACCGTCGGTAATCACCGACGGAATGCCTCACCGCATCAGTAATTACTGACGGGTATTTTTTTCGGTCGGTAATTACAAACGGCCATTCTATCCGTCGATAATTACTGACAGGTTCTTCGCAGCCGTCGGCAATAAACAATGGCCTTGAGCAAACTATCAGTAACATTCTAACAACCATTTCCTCTTTATAACTTTCTTCTTAATCATTTGATGTTCTCTTCAGCTTGTTAAATCCTTGCTTTGATTCTTTTCGTTTATTTATTTTTATTCGTGCACGCTTTGAGTAAATGTATCATAAAATATATTTTTCTTATACGTAATTTATATTATTTAGAAACATATATTGCATATATGATTATAGAGAAAATTTCACACGATAAAACGCGCGTTGAAATGAAAGACAATTTTATTAATAATGTGCAGAAGTACAATATTTCATGCACCAGTGCACAAGGAAAAAAGACAAAAGAACAGAAGCAAGAAAAATGCACAACGATTGAACATAATGGCAACAAAACAGAATGTAAATAACAATATGCATGAAGCGTCAATCTCCAAGGCAACAACTGTAATTCTGGAATTCATAAGGCATAACAAATTGATCTGGCCCCTTAACCATTGTTGGACGCATATGTGTGCCTGTGCATAGATTGACTCACTTCCGTGTTTTATTCGCCGACGAGACTGAGATAGGTGGCCATCCTGTAGAGCTTGTAGTTGATATCATGTACCGAGGCAGGCAGGGTCAATATGTCCCGTGCAAAATGGGATAAAACTGGATATCTCACTTTATGACAGTTCCACCAGTGTATTGGATTTACAAGACACCACTCTACACACTGTGTGAACTGGTTTTCATAGTCAATCAATTTTGAAATTTGCATGCTATCATATGTTTGGCCTGAATATAGATTATACAATTCAATTAGTTTTGCGGCAACATCCTCCTAGTTGATGTCAAACTGAAGAATGGTCGATTCGATAATGGAAGACAACATCGAAAGAGTTCCATGTATTTTGTGTAATGGGTTGAAGACACTACCTAAAATGAATACTATAGGGAGGCCACAGAACACATTGTTGAATTTTTCTTGAATTTGAGTCAAGAATGAGTCGAATTCAGACTCTGGGTCTCTAAAAAAAGCAAGCACAGTCACAACCTCATAGAGTTGTTTGACAACAAGATAGGAAGAAGGAATGTGCTCTTGAAATACATAGAAGAAAAGTACCAGATGGGTTAGTAGATAGGACAACATGCCACACATAAACCAAGACTAGGAGGCAGGAAGATAATTACTGCTTGAAGCTTCAAGAAAGGCTACAATATGAATCTGGTGACGCAACGTTAACTCAAGACTTTGTGTCAACTGGTTTACGTCAAGATAGGTCCATACGTAGTCATCCATTTTGTAAAATTCTGTAGGAATCTGTGGGTAACGTGAACGGAGTTCACGATAGTTATCAAGTCATTTACGCTTAGCATCTCAGATCTGAAAGATAAATGACTAGAGTAACATGGTTGCAAAAGTTGTCACAAAATGTAGGGCATTGAATGCACAATAAACATGCATGGGCCTCCTAGCGGTGTGGTGATAGAGATATCCAAACTTTGTTGAATTCTTGCAAACATCTATATCATGGACAGAGTCGACACCAGTAACGCATAATATTCTGTTAGCAATTCCATAATCATACAAAAATACTTCTATTAGTTGTACAATGTCTTGGGTAGGCTCATCCCTAGCAACTCATTTCAGCGCAATAAGTTTGTACTGCAAACTATTGCTGCGGCCCATGTGCATAACTATGACAAACAAATACCTCTAGTCGATAATATCTTGTGTACAAAAGAACACAACAAAGTTACCTTTGTGGCTTGCAAATTCATGTTTCGGTACCTCTTTCCGATGGTTGAACACTTCTATGCACAACGGTCTATTCTTGCTGGCCGAGCTGGGTGAGGCAGATATGATTTTGCGAAATGCTTGTTTTGCAAGTAACTTATGAATTAATGAGATAGTTTGAGAAATTTTTTGGAGTGTGGCTAACATTAGAAGATCCCATATTTGTAGGGGAAAAGGTTAGAGACGGAACTAGATTTGTGAATAAGGATAACACACCACTAACTGACATTGACATGACCAAGCACTGGTCATTGAAATGATGATTGCTTGGCGTAATAGTGAATGCTGTACTAAAGCAACCCTCTCTAGACTTATCACGTGTTTCACATCAAGCTTTAGGGTGAATAGGGTAGATTGCAACAACCAACAATTTCTTGTCAAACCATCTTCAAGCAAAATGACAACACACTGAAAAATATACAGGAATTGTCTGCCAATCTTAATCACGCATAAAATAGTGTCTTTTGTTCAAATAATTGGTGAAACTTTTTTAACCACAAGTGCCA
>CAVNYN010269124.1:0-38592 GCA_963692815.1 Nyctanthes arbor-tristis
ACCAACAATTTCTTGTCAAACCATCTTCAAGCAAAATGACAACACACTGAAAAATATACAGGAATTGTCTGCCAATCTTAATCACGCATAAAATAGTGTCTTTTGTTCAAATAATTGGTGAAACTTTTTTAACCACAAGTGCCAGTCAGTGATTATCGATGGTCAAGAAATCCATCGGTAATCATCGATGGTAACCAACCACCATCGGTAATCATCAACGGAGACTATCCGTTAACGATAATCACTGATGGATGAAACCATCGGTAATCACAGATGGAGTCCATCCGTTGGCAATCATCGATGGATAACGGACATCGTCTGTGGTTTTCGACACTTGCTGACGGCATATGGCTCATGATTGGCAATTACTGACCATAGTTAGTGACGGTCGGTAATTGCCGACCACTTTACCAGGCCGTCGGAATCTTTTTTTCCATCATTAAATCCAAAGAGTCAATGCAACCACCGAAAATAAGTAGGCAGTTGTGAACTATACAGAACACTTTTGGTAATCCGTTGGTGTCGGTGATCGCCAATTGATTGTTATCTCCGTCGGTGATCACCGGCAGATCAAGTCAAAGGCCGTCAGTGATCACCGACCACATTTGACCATCCTTCGGTAATCACCAACGCCTGTTTAATTGGCCGTCGGTGATACATCTGCTTTTTATCTTTTACCTCATTTTCTTACCTGATTCTGTGCGTTCTTATTTACGTTCCGGGTTCCTGTCTTCGAAAGTCTTTCTGTTTCGTTTGTTCAAATTTATATGTATGCTCAAAACCTATAGAGAGATTCATTTGCAAAGAAGTCAGCTCATTCATTTGTACTGAAGGTGAAAGAGGTTGGCATCCCAAACTTCTCTATGCTAAGGAAATAATTTAATACATTCTATATTGTAGAGGTACTATGCTTGTGTGTTAGTTTTATTCAAATGAATGCACGTCTTGTTAAATTTCATAATTTGCTATGTGTTATAATTTTTTTTTTGTCATATGTGTGTACTCATGTGCTATAAAATGTCTGTGATATATATCTTATTTTTGTTAATTGCTTTCTTTGTGTCAAAACATGTATGAATTTTATGCCAAATATCACCGTGAAAGATTTTGTTGTTATAGTGCATATCTTTGAAAATATGATGATATATGATTTAGTGTTCATAATTGAGAATGTGTTCGTTAGGACATAAGTGTTTAGTATTCTTAAAATGTATTATTTGCGGATCTTGTAAACTGATTGTTTTTTCTTTGACATACTGTTAAAATGACTTTACTTATTAATACCTATTTAAACAAATATGCTAATAATAGAGAATGTTACACGGTGTGCTGATTGTCAAATACTCTCTAGATTTATTGAAATATAACGCTAGGTGTGATATCAATATGATTAAATTTATTGTGTTGTAAGTGTTATTAAATTTAGTACATAATACATGTACTGACATTAATTTATGCATGCACCTAAATTTGTTGTGTTGTACGTTATTTAGAAACTCATTTGGTCAAATTTATGGTATAGTACATATGGCTTCCAACTGCTTGTCAATGTATCCTCATAGACATGATGGATTGGTACCTCAGAGTTTTATTGACGGGTTTGACATATTTGTCGAATTTGCGCGTTCACAGCCAGGCTATGAATATAGGATTAGATGTCCATGCTTAAATTGTCGTAATACAAACCTCCACAACCCGAATGATGTAAGATTACATCTATACAAAAAAGATTTAACACCGAAGAATGGCACGAAAAATCCAAGATAAATTCTAAAAACCGCAGATCTTTGACCATTAGAGAAATGTCTAAATACACAGGCGGATCCATAAGTTTTGACCTTCACGAGCACCGTTGGGTAGAATCTTTTAATACTCCACCATAATATTTTGTCTAAATAATTAGAGGGGACTTGAGGAACATTGGGTTTATTGTTGTACAGGCAAAAAAGCATGAAGGGAAAATGCCAACAGGTCCAGAACTGTTTCTTCTCACACACAAGAAAAAGGACGGCACCTTTGTAGATACAAAGTCAAAAAATTCCTACGTAAGTTTATCTAAATGTCTTTGTCCTTAAATTATACCGTATGTGCAATCTTGCGTATTGTTTAACGTTAATTAATACATGAGAGAAATATTGACTTGTTTAAACTAGTCTGTGTTGTCAAATACTAGGATATTTAATAAATTAAACTAAACCAACCAAGGGAGGACCAGAATAACCTGTAAAAAATAGAGAAGGGAGACTAGAGGGAAATTAAATGAAGTACAAAATATATACATGCATACATATTATTAAAACGACATAGCATGCTAGCTTATAAAATGATAATAATTGCTAAACTTGTATATTGAGAGTGGAATAGCAACTTCTGAATTAGTTCGATGTATTAATTAACACAATTTATACAATTTATGTTATTCGTAATTATTGCCTACTAATTGTACCCTAAATACCCATTTAGAATCTAGCTTCTTTCAAGTTCATTTGTGCAACATGTTTATTATTATTAATAATAATAATAATTCTAATAACAACATCCATAACTTATAGTGATTCTATTATTAAGTCATGAATCCTATATCGAATGCATTATTAAATTAATAATTAATATTATGGTTTGCCAAAATTAAATTGTAACGCCCCGAGTTCTAAGCACCCGAGACGCTACCAAATTCATTCTTCCAAACTGTAATGACCCGAGTTCTAAGCACCCAAGACGCTACCAAATCCATTCTATGTCCTTTCAAAACACGGAAATTCAAAGTTTAAATAAATAAGTGCGGAATTTTTTTCTCTATTAGAAATTAACATGATAGTATTTCATAAATAAATTCGAATGTAGCCATTGTCAATAATCAACAAATACCTAAATAATTGTCAAAATAATCAACTTTGAAATAGCAACAATGACAGTGACTAATTATTAAAAATCAAAGAAACATTAACAAATAAACTATTGTTTTCTTTTTCTTTTCTCTCAGTTGCCATCCCCAATTGAGTCGCTGCCAGCTCCAGACTCTGAAATGTTTGAAATAAAGGGTGAGTGCTTTGAAGAAACACTCAGTAGCTCCCTCGCACCAGCTTTCAAATATGCAATACATATTAAGCAATTTACACATGTACACAGGCAACTTATGTCTATAGGAGGCTTGTCTTAATACAAGCCAATTATCTATATCTGTGGACCCGCTAAATGATGAGCTAAAGAAGTGGGCTCCCAATTAAGGTGAGCTAACTATGCGCATACTGTCTATGGCCCATAAATCACATACAGCACATGCATAAACATCTAATATGTAATTGCAGCATACTTTTCATAAAATGTGTGCATACAACTTTGGAAATAACTTTAGTAAGAAATCTACCTCGTTATGCTTTTCTTTTCGGAGTTTGAGCTATATGGCAGGCAAATCGTGAGTCAAGTTACGCTCCTCGTCTAGACAAATAAATAATTAATATTAGAAATTTTGAAAGTATTTAAGATCAAATAAAAGTATAAAATAAAATCGTAAACTTTGAGGGTTTTGGATCAGAATGCAATTTTACAAAAAAAGTTTGAGGCCAAACTAATGTTTTCAAAATCTTTGGGATCGAAATGGAGTTATTTGAAAGATGAGGGTCTAAAATAGGCCAAATTAAAATATTTGTGTCAACTTAGACATCAATGAAAGTTTAGGGATTGGGATTGGCCAGAACAGAGGCTGAGCACCAATTTTTCCCATAATAAGAAACTCAAGGACTGGAATTGAAGCTCTTAAAGCTTAAGGGACTGAAATAAGGACATTTAAAGCATTGGGGTTAAATTGAACGCATAGAAAACATTGGGACTTGAAAACAATTGGGATTTAATAAAAATCCCCAAATCCTTAATTCCCAAATGGGGATATGTTTAAGAGACCAAGTCGACAATGCTTTTCATTTAAAAGGCCAACGCTCTATAAACTTTATCCAACTAACCACATCATTTAAAAATAATAAAAATTCACAAAATATATCCTTCCACTAACCTGCTAACAGACGACTATGTTAAATTCTCGCCACGGCATGCATGGCGTGATCTGCACTACATCACGGCATGCATGCCGTGATAGCAGCTTGAAGTAGTTTATTGCTTCTGCTTATTTTTGTAACATGTACAGTGTTTTGAGATGTTGGTTTGTGGTTCAGTTGTTATCACTATATAGAAGCAGTGCTATGTGTAATTGCACGGCATTAATGTCGTGATTTCAGTTGGAAGTACTTTTTTTCGTTAGAGTTGTAACCAAATCTCAAAACATGTGCCGTTGTTTTAAGGTTGGTACCGTAGAATAGTTGACATCGCTGAATGTATGCCGTGAGTTACACATATCACGGCATCTATGCCGTTATTCCAGTTTGAACTTAATTGGTTTTTTTTTCTTGGCTCTAATTGATTTCTGAGTGAATATAAGGTACTTTGCATTTTCTTTTTGTTTAGTGGGATACATATGTATCGTTTTGTTATAAGCATCTATGTAGTTTTGTTTTTATATAATTTTCACGTAGCAGGTTTTCTTAATTAGAAAAATTCTGAGCTAAAGAAATTGAAATTTATTTATTTATGGTTGTAACACAACCATGGACAATGGACATACAATGTATATTTTTGTTTCTCAAGGTGGTGAGTTCGTAGAGGAAAGTGACATTAGATGGAAATGGAGGTCTACGGTGGATGGTCCTTTACAGGTGGATCATGTCCTTGTCTCCAAGAACATTTCATATGTAAAACTGTACAACAAAGTCCCAAAGGAAATTGAAGTAGATGGTGCATTTCATTATTTTTTTATTTTTTTATTCTCTTTGATATACCTTGATTATCTTGTTATAGAGTTGAAACTCTAGTGTTTTGTAGTTCCAAGTTCACTATATTTGTTTATATGAAGAGTTGCATTTGAATTATCGTGAGAAGAACTGTATAGGCATTGATAAATATGTTGGAAATTGGGTATAATTGGTACAGGTGCATTTCTGTAGATCACGGCACTCATGCCATGATGGTCAATACTATAACTGCATGAGTATAGTGATGTGCATATGGGGTGATTTGTGACTCTTATTTAACATAGATGCACTGAATACATTTTAGCAAACCGTGATCAACCTCTGATCCAAATGAACTAAATAGACTAAAAACATAAATAGGAACACAGTCTGATCGAGGGGGTCAAGTTTCGGTCGATTCCAAATCGATTTGGTCCATCACTGCACCCGTACCGCGATGGTGGTATTATAGCGGCATAGGTGCAGTGATGGCTTTCCGTGTCGAATCTTTGCTCCAAATTTCACCCACATGAACCAATACCCTTTACCAGCCAAACCCAAGTTATAGCGCATTATTTCGAGGTCGGACAGCAGTTCGAAAGGCCGATGGTCGTGCTTAGTCTAAGTTAGATAACGTCACAAGCTTGATTGGGCACTTCCTTGGAAAAACTCCCTCAATCTCTGATCCAAATGATCTAACACACTAAAAACATAAATAGGAACGTGGTCGGATCGAGTGTGTCAAGTTGCGATCGATTTAAAATCGATTTGGTCCATCACTGCACCCGTGCCGCGACGGTGGTAACATAGTAGCATAGGTGCAGTGATGACGCTCCTTGTTGAATCTTTGTTCCAAACTTTATCCTGACAATCCAATCTCATTTCCCAGCCAAACCCAAGTCATAGCATATTATTTTGGGGCCGGACAGTATACGAAACGTCGTCAGTCGTGCTAAGTCTAACTTAGATAACGTCACAAGTTAGATTGGGCCTTTTTTAGCAAAACTTGACCAACCTCTTATCCACATTAACTAAATACACTAAAAAAATAAATAATAACATGGTCCGATCGAGTGTGTCAAGTTACGGTCAATTTTGAATTGATTTGGGCTATCACTGCACCCATGCCGCGACTGTGATAACATAGCAGTAGAGGCGCAGTGACGGAGCTCCTTGTTGAATCTTTGCTCCAAACTCCACCCCGATGATCCAATCCGATTTCCCAGCCAAACCCAAGTTATAGTGCATTATTTAGAGGCCGAAAAGCAGTTTGAAACGCCGACGCTCGTGTTTAGTCTGAGTTAGATAACGTCACAAGCTAGATTGGGCACTTCCTTCGCAAAACTCGCTCAATATCTGATCCAAATGAACTAACACACTAAAAACATAAATAGGAACGCGGTCGGATTGAGTGTGTCAAGTTGCTGTCGATTTCAAATCAATTTGGTCCATCACTGCACCTGTGCCGCAACAGTGGCAACATAGAGGCATAGGTGCAGTTATGACGCTCCTTGTTGAATATTTGCTCCAACCTTTATCCTGATGATCCAATCTCATTCCTAGCCAAACCCAAGTTATAGCATATTATTTTGGGGCCGGAGAGTATACGAAACGTCGTCGGTCGTGCTAAGTCTATCTTAGATAACGTCACAAGTTAGATTTGGCCTTTTTTAGCAAAACTTGACCAACCTCTTATCCACATTAACTAAACACACTAAAAAAATAAATAATAGCATGGTCCGATCGAGTGTGTCAAGTTACGGTTGATTTTGAATCGATTTGGGCTATCACTGCACCCACACCGCGACTGTGATAACATAGCGGCGGAGGCACAGTGACGGAGATCCTTGTTGAATCTTTACTCCAAACTTCACCCCGATGATCTGATCCGATTTCCCAGCCAAACCCAAGTTATAGTGCATTATTTAGAGGCCGAAAAGCAGTTTGAAACGCCGACGCTCGTGTTTAGTCTAAGTTAGATAACGTCACAAGCTAGATTGGGCACTTCCTTCGCAAAACTCACTCAATCTCTGATCCAAATGAACTAACACACTAAAAACATAAATAGGAATGCGGTCGGATCGAGTGTGTCAAGTTGCAGTCGATTTCAAATCAATTTGGTCCATCACTGCACCTGTGCCGCGACAGTGGTAACATAGCAGCATAGGTGTAGTTATGACGCTCCTTGTTGAATCTTTGCTCCAACCTTTATCCTGATGATCCAATCTCATTCCTAGCCAAACCCAAGTTATAGCATATTATTTTGGAGCCGGAGAGTATACGAAACGTCGTCGGTCGTGCTAAGTCTATCTTAGATAACGTCACAAGTTAGATTGGGCCTTTTTTAGCAAAACTTGACCAACTTCTTATCCACATTAACTAAACACACTAAAAAAATAAATAATAGCATGGTCCGATCGAGTGTGTCAAGTTACGGTTGATTTTGAATCGATTTCGGCTATC
This sequence comes from Nyctanthes arbor-tristis, assembly GCA_963692815.1. NCBI lineage: Eukaryota > Viridiplantae > Streptophyta > Magnoliopsida > Lamiales > Oleaceae > Nyctanthes > Nyctanthes arbor-tristis. The sequence goes on from CAVNYN010269124.1 coordinate 7,245, forward strand.
ACTGCACCCATGCCGCGACTGTGATAACATAGCGGCGGAGGCACAGTGACGGAGCTCCTTGTTGAATCTTTGCTCCAAACTTGACCCCGATGATCCAATCCGATTTCCGAGCCAAATCCAAGTTATAGTGCATTATTTAGAGGCCGAAAAGCAGTTTGAAACGCCGACGCTCGTGTTTAGTCTAAGTTAGATAACGTCACAAGCTAGATTGGGCACTTCCTTCGTAAAACTCGCTCAATCTCTGATCCAAATGAACTTACACACTAAAAACATAAATAGGAACACGGTCGGATCTAGTGTGTCAAGTTGCGGTCGATTTCAAATCAATTTGGTCCATCACTGCACCCGTGCCGCGACGGTGGTAACATTGCGGCTTAGGAGCAGTGATGACGTTCCGATCGAGTGTGTCAAGTTATGGTCGATTTTGAATCGATTTGGACTATCACTGCACCCATGCCGCGACGGTGGTAACATAGCGGCGGGAGGCGCAGTGACGGAGCTCCTTGTTGAATCTTTGCTCCAAACTTTACCCGATGATCCAATCTCATTTCCCAGCCAAACCCAAGTTATAGTGCATTATTTAGAGGTTGAAAAGCAGTTTGAAATGCCGATGCTCATGTTCAGTCTAAGTTAGATAACGTCACAAGCTAGATTGGGCACTTCTTTCGCAAAACTCGCTCAATCTCTGATCCAAATGAACTAACACACTAAAAACATAAATAGGAATGTGGTCAGATTGAGTGGGTCAAGTTGTGGTTGATTTCAAATCGATTTGGTCAATCACTGCACCCGTGCTGCGACGGTGGTAACATAGCGGCATAGGTGCAGTGATGAGGCTCCTTGTTGAATCTTTGCTCCAAACTTTATGCTAACGATCCAATCTCATTCCCAGCCAAACCCAAGTTATAGCATATTATTTTGGGGCCGGACAGTATACGAAACGTCATTGGTCGTGCTAAGTCTAACTTAGATAAAATCACAAGTTAGATTGGGCCTTTTTTAGCAAAACTTGACCAACCTCTTATCCACATTAACTAAACACACTAAAAAAATAAATAATAACCTGGTCCGATCGAGTGTGTCAATTTACGGTCGATTTTGAATCGATTTGCGCTATCACTGCACCCATGCCGCGACGGTGGTAACATAGCGGCGGAGGCGCAGCAACGGAGCTCCTTGTTGAATCTTTGCTCCAAACTTCAGCCCGATGATCCAATCACATTTCCCAACCAAACCCAAGTTATAGTGCATTATTTAGCGGCCGAACAACAGTTTGAAACACCGACGCTCGTGTTTAGTCTAAGTTAGATAACATCACAAGCTAGATTGAGCACTTCCTTGGCAAAACTCACTCAATCTCTAATCCAAATGAACTAACACACTAAAAACATAAATAGGAACGTGGTTGGATCTAGTGTGTCAAGTTGCGGTCGATTTCAAATCATTTAGTCCATCACTGCACCTGTGCCGCAACGGTGGTAACATAGCGGCATAGGTGTAGTGATGATGTTCCTTGTTGAATCTTTGCTCCAAACTGCACCCTGATGATCCAATCTTATTTCCCAGTCAAACCCAAGTTTTGGGGCCGGACAGTATATGAAATGTCGTTGGTCGTGCAAGTTAGATTGGGCATTTCAAAACTCGCTCAACTTTGATCCAAATGAACTAAACAGACTGAAAACATTAATAGGAATGTAGCCTTATTGAGGGGGTCAGGTTGCGGTCGATTTCAAATCGATTCGGGCCATCACTGCACCTTTACCGCGATGGTGGTATCATAGCGTCATGGTTGCAGTGATGGATCTCTGTGTTGAATCTCTGCTTCAAATTTCACCCTAATGCATCAATTCCATTTCCCAGCCAAACCAAAGTCATAGCACAATATTTTGCTACAGGATCGTATATGAAACGTCGTCGGTCGTGCTAAGTCTAAGTTACATATCGTCTATATTGTCTAAAAACAATGAAAACATACCTAGTAATGTGATCTTATTGAGTATGTCAACTTGCAGGCGATTTCGAATCGATTTGGGCTATAACGGCCTTCTGCCACAACGATGGTATCATAGCGGCATGAGTGCAGTGATGACACTTCATATTGAATCAGTACTCCAAATTTCACCCTTACGTCCCAATTCCCTTTCCCAACACAACCCAAGTTATAGCACACTATTTCAGGCTATCACTATACCCGTGCCTCGACGGTGGTATCATAGCGGCATAGGTGCAGTAATGGGCTTTCGGATGGATTTCAGGGTCATCATTTGATCGGGATACACCCAATCAGTTTCTCTACCTTAGGAACTTATTTGAACTCATTCACGTATGAGAAATATATAAATTGCTCTCGGTAGTGACATTTACAACTTAGTAACTAGTTACGCATTATAACGTAAAGTGATGCCTAATCTTATTGGTTAGCTTTAGTTTGCACCTCCAATATTATTAAATGCATTGAAAACACGCATGGGGATGATATATGGTCGAGGGTGTCGAGTTATATTCAACTATGACGTGATTCGAGCCATCACGACACCTTTGCCGCAATAATGTCGTTATCACGGCATTGGTGCAGTGATGAGCTTTTGTGTTGATTTCGGGGACCTCCTTTCACTAGCATGTACCCAATGAGTTTCCTTACTGCACCGATCTTATTTTAACACATTCGAGCATAGAGACTACATGAATTGCCTTAGGTAATGCTATTTACAACTTAGTAAATAGATATTGCAAGTTATAGCGTAAAGTGATGACAAAAACTCGTTCCTTCATGCCTCCAAAAATTTTTAAAATTTTTATATAGTCTAACATTTCTAGTGCAATTTTATTTCCAAAAATTTATAGTATAAAAAAAATTTTCGGGGGCCCTGCCCTCGAACCACTGGAAAGAGGGCTTCTCTCCCACCCAACCCCTAGTTGTTTTTTCTCTAAATCTAGCTCAATTCTATACAAAAATCTTAGGTTCATCTCCGCTTTCTTTCACCATGGTACACAAAAATGCTTTACTCTACCACACCCCCATTGTCTCTGTAGTGTTTAAAAAGAGGATGTAGAGAAAACGTAAAATGTATTTACCATTATTTTGGCAGAATTTCCTTCGCATTATGAACTTTAGCAACATGTTAGTATTTAGAAACCCTCTGTACGAAAATATCATCATACTAGATTGCAAAAGTGTTTACAGAAATTTTAGCAGAATTTTCCTTATATCACGTACTTATCCAACCTGCAACTAATTACATATCCTCATAAGCACGGACACGTACTTAGGAATGCAGTCTGATCAAGTATGTCAAGTTGTAGGTGATTTCGAGTCGATTTAGGTGATCACGGAAATATGTCGCGATGGTCGGAATATAACGGCATAGGTGCAGGGATGGCGCTCGTGTTGAATCTTTTCTCCTCCAAACTTCACCCCAACGAACCAATTCCTTTTTCCAACCTGATCCAAGTTACATCACATTATTTTATTTGCTACATTGTGTTCGATTAAATGCTCATATGCTTAATTAATCTAATATGCACTCTTATACTCTTTAACAGCATCAAGAACCATATAATTCCCAGCATATTACTATTATCAATGGTAGAATTAACCAACCAATTCTTTTATTCTCTTAGACTGAAAAGCTAATAGATTAAACCAAATCACAATTTTGGGAAATAGAGATTAAAGAGTTGTAAGATGTCTATGATCATGAATCTAAGTTACTCTCTTCAAAAAAAAAAAAGTTACTCCCTCCAAAAACTCTAAAAAAAGGGGGCAGCTAAGTTACATGGCCCATGCGAAATATGAACCCCAACTATGAAAGGCAAGTGATTGACCCTTCATGATGTGAACAAATTTTGAGTTCTAATAATAGATTTAAAATATTAAATATTTCCTAATATATACATTTTAAGTATTGTTTTAAATTATCTAATTTTACTATGGAGTTCTTTGTAGGAATCAATACTCAATAAACCACCAGTGATCCTCTTTTGATTTGCTATAGATTTATTGTCATGAACAATATAGGACATTATTTCTTTTGGAATAGCCATGTTTAGTTGGACTAAAGAAAAACCCATATTCAAGCAAAGTGCATTTCTACAAAGTGGATATCTATTTTTTTTAAAAAAAGAGAGAGAAGAAAACAACGAAAAAACGTATACATCTGTTAATAACTTCACATGAGCAAATAACACCAACAGATCTTTCACAATTCTCTATCTCTCTTGCATAGACATAGCTAACCATTAATCTGCCTATTCATAAAAAGAGACATCTACATTCATAATTAACAAAAGATTACAATCAAATAAAACACATATCCCAACACGTTCTTGTACATGTGGATAGATTCACTTGTCCTCAAGTGAATGGCCACTAGAGTTTTTATAATTAGGCGACGATATTGAAACCAGAGATAGTTGACATTAGTCCATTCTAATGCATATTTACCATGAATATCAAATCTTGAAGCAAAATAAGGCACTAAAATTCATTCAAGCAATTTATCAAACATCTTGGATGTATATTTGTCACAAATAAAAGAGCAAAATTCAGGCCACAAAACCTATACCCAATGCACGTATAAACTCAAAGCACCACTCAACATCAGTTTTCAGTAAAAATTCAAGCATAATTACAGCTATGATTGTCCAGAAATCAGCCAAAATCGGAAAAAAACCTTGAGGGACTTACCTTGAACTTGGATTTGGGAGAGAGCCATTGGATATTTGAATGGAATATTAGGGGTTAGGAATTTTAGACCATGGCAAGGGATTTCACAAGAACATTACAGTGAGTTCAAACGACGTTAGGGCCTTTGAAAGATGTTGGGGGAGATATTAGTTGTAATAGAAGATATGATAGTAAATTAATATTTTTCAAGGTTTTAGATTTATTTTTATTATCCTTATTTGGGTCAATGGTTATTTGGCTAGAGAGTTTCAGGGGTGTGGTCAAATAGCCAATTTCCTCATTCCCAAATTGGGAATGAGAGTTTCAGGGGTATGGTCAAATAGCCAATTTCCTCATATTCCCAAATTGGGAATGAGATTCAAAGACAGAGAGTGAGGGCGCAGGGTCAATGGAGTCCGGGTTCAATCGACAGCGAGAGGAGAGTTCGCAATCGATGGAGGTTGTGGGTTGGAGGCTGGGTCAAATGGCAGTGGAGGTTCGAGCTCAAAGCTTTGGTTCACGGGCTGAAAGACAAGAGGAAGTGACGATGACTATTGGAGTTCGCGAATGGAGTCGCGGCTTGGGTTTGGCTGGAAGGGCTCGCCATAGGGCGGTTGTGTGTGGTTCGCAAGGGGTTCGACTGAGCGAGCAGAGGGTTCAACAGAGGGTGGAGGTTCGGTCGATGCTTAGGGCTTAGGTTCGACTGCGGTAAGTCGAGGCCTTCAATTTAGGTTCTAGTTTTGGAAGATTTCTGGGCTTTTGGGAATCTGTATGGTGACGGAAGTGGTGGTGCGTGGTGGCGATCGGAGGAAAGGCAGTGTTGCTGCCTACTATGGACCGAAGAACAGTAGAGATGACTGCTCTGTTTCTCTCTTTGGGAGTGCGTGCGTGTGTATGTATTTGTGTACATATGTATATACCTTTGTAATTCTGCCCGGTTTGTAGAAAGGTGTGAGCTATGTATATGTGTATAATGTGTAATTTTCTGGGTGTATGCATTGGTGTTTGTGATTAAGTTTCTGGGTAGTATTTGTTGGGGAATATATGAATTCTCTGTGTATGTATGAATGTAATTTGCAAAAGATGGATTTGTGTATGTGTGTGATCGAATTTCTGAGTGTAGGTATTGGGGTTGTGAAATGTCATGTGAGTTTCTACTACTAGTAGTCCTGAGAATGTATGAATTGTATGTATATATATATATATCTATATGACAGAGGCACTAGATATGATGGGAGGTCGTCAGGGTTATCTTCAAGATTGTTTTGATTTCTTGATAATCATAGAAGATTATAGGAGACTATGAGAGATTAGGGAAAAGTTAGAATAAGTTATCCAAGATTCTGATAGCATTCACCCGGGGTTCAAAGTTTGATAGAATGATCGAGTGAGGAGTTTTATCTGACAAGAATTGACTCCAAAATGGGCCATAGATTGTTTAAATACTTAGATTAGATTTTTGGGCTGAAAATTTAGGCCTTGAGAGTTAAAATATAATTAGGCCTAAAATGAGTTTAAAATAAGTTGGAGCTAACATATTGGGCTCAACTTGAATGGGCTGAAAGTTAAAAGAATTAAATATTGGGCTTATATACAAGAAATACAATTTTGGCTTGCGAAATTCCTCAGACAGTGTATTAAATAATCAATTGGACTCGAGTCAAAATTTCGGAAAATAGAATCCAAGTAATCATGAACTTGCATTTTCTTTAGAGTACACTAGATGAGAGACACGAATGCTTTAAAATCTTTTATCATGACCAACAATGAAATAACGCATTAGGGTGGTAGCAACACGCTAAATCTTTTGAAATCTTATAAATGGAAATGTTAGTTAAGAAAAATTCCGGTCGCTACAACCCCTTTCCACTTAATTTAATTTCGTCCTCGAAATTTAGCTTACTTATTCTATTAACTCTGAATATTTCTCCAGTACATCCGCTTCTCTTTCCCATGTAGCCTCTTCACTACGTGGCCGCCCTACTGGATCTTTACCAACGGAACCTCTCGATTCCATAGTTTGTGCACTTTCTTGTCAAGTATGGCTGTTGGAGCTTCGTCATAGGTTAGATATACCCGTACCCTAACTGACTAGACATTACCAACATGACATGGGTCGGGAACATACTTCCTCAACATGAATACGTGGAACACGTTATGCAATGTTGAAAGCTCTGGTGGCAATGCGGACAATATGCCACGTTTCCAACATTTTCCAATATCTTAAATGGCCCGATGTACCTCGCTCTTAGCTTTCATTTCTTTCCAAACTAAAGTACACTCTTCATTGGCGCCACTTTGAGAAAAACCTTCTCCCCGACTTCAAAATCTATATTTTTCCTTTTCTGATCAGTATAGCTTTTCTGTCAGTCTTAGGCAGTCTTAATCCTTGCCCTGATCTTTTGATAGCCTGAATTGTTTTCTTGACCAACTCAGGCCACAACATCTTCCTCTTACCGACTTCGTCCCAATAAATTGTTGAACGACATCGTCGGCCAGATAAGGTTTCGCATGGGGCCATGCCGATGGTGGCCTGAAAACTATTGTTGTAGGAAAATTCGACCAAAGGCAAATAAGTTTCCCAACTACCACCCAAATCTAATACACATGCCCTCAGCATGTCTTCCAATATCCGGATGGTCCTTTCAGACTGTCCATCTGTCTGTAATGGAGGTGGTAGGTTGTGTCGAACTTTAGCTTAGTGCCCATGACGGTTTGTAATGACTTCCAGAATGTAGAAGTGAACCGCGGATCTCTATCCGATACGATGGATACCGATACTCCATGAAGTCGCACAATTTCCTAGCCATAGATTTGAGCAAGCTGATCCAAATAGAGATTCATACAGACTGGCAGGAAATAAGTAGATTCTGTAAGTGGGTCTACAATGACCCAAATAGCATCACGCTTATTTACCGACCTGGGGAGACCGACTTCGAAATCCATAGAAACTTTTTCCGCTTGTACTCCGGAATATCTAAAGGATTCAGCAACCCTGACGGTTGCTGATGTTCAACTTTTACTTGTTGGCACACCAGCCATTTGGCGACGAACTTGGCGATACTTTTCTTTATGTTTCTCCACTAGAAGGTTTCGTGCAAGTCCCTATACATCTTAGTACCTCCTGGATGTACTGTGTACAGGGCGGAATGGGCTTCAGTTAAAATCTCGTCCTGGAGCTCATTATTTCTAAGCACGTAAAAGCAGCCATCGAACACGAGAGCGCCTTTGGTAGAGATTTCGAACTCCTTCCTCTTTCCCGTTCCGACCCCAACTCTCATTTTTTCCAAAAACATGTCATCCTTCTGTGCCGTTACAATTCTATCTCTCAACTCTAGTTTAACCATTGAACTAGCAATTGCTATCGATCCCTGTCTTCGCGGTATGACTACCTCAATCCTCAAATTCTCAAAATCCTTAATTAACCAATCTTGGACTGTACCAAGTGCTGATACCTGACCCATACTCTTCCTGCTCAAGGGATCTACGACCACGTTAGCCTTACCTAGATGGTATAGGATATCGCAGTCATAATCCTTGACCAACTCCAACCATCTTCTTTGCCTCATGTTTAACTCGTTCTGAGTGAAGAAGCACTTGAGGCTCTTATGGTCAGTGTAGATCTCGCATTTACTCCTATATAAGTAGTGACGCCAAATCTTTAGAGCGTGCACTACAGCGACGAGTTTGAGATCATGGGTTGGATAAGTCTTCTCACAAGGTTTCAACTGCCTGGACGCATAGGCAGTTGAAACCTTGTGAGAAGACTTATCCAAACACAATCTAACCCCACTTTTGATGCGTCACTCTAGATTACAAGCCTGTCAGAGCCATTTGGTATCTTCAACACTGGTGTCGAAACCAATCTTTTCTTCAGCGCCTGGAAACTCTATTCACATTTATCTATTCAAGCGAACTTCTCACCCTATCGAGTGAGCCGCGTCATTGGACCGACTATTTTGGAGAAGCCCTCTGTGAATCACCGATAATACCCGGCCAAACCCAGAAAACTTCTCACTTCAGTGGCATTGGTAGGTCCAGACTAGTTGGTAACAGCCTCAACTTTGGCGGGATCTACCTCAATTCCCCTGGCTGTCACCATGTGGCCTAAAAACCCTACACAATCTAGCCAAAATTCACATTTCTTGAATTTGGCGTACAATCTTTCCCTCCGTAGAATTTTGAACATGGTCTTCAAATGTTGGACATGTTGTTCCGAACTCTTCTAGTATATCAGGATGTCATCGATGAACACGATAACAAACCTATCCAAATACTCATGGAACACTCTGTTCATCAAGTCCATAAATACCACTGGGGCATTCGTCAGGCCGAAGGGCATTACGGTAAATTCATAATGCCCATAACGGGTTTTGAATGCCATTTTGGGTATATCTGCTGACTTGATCTTCAGCTGGTGATAACCCGACCTCAAGTCGATCTTGGAAAAGATAGCTGCTCCTTTCAGCTGATCAAATAAATCTTCAATCCTTGGGAGAGGGTATTAGTTCTTAATCGTCAACTTATTCAGTTCACGATAATCAATACACATCCTCATACTCTCTTCCTTCTTCTTTACAAATAGGACTGGTATTTCTCAAGGAGACATACTCAGTCTGATGAAACCTTTATCCAAAAGTTCCTTTTAACTCCTGCAACTCCTCTGGTGCCATCCGATAAGGATCTTTGGAGATAGGAACGGCTCTCGGTACCAGGTCGATGGCAAACTCCACTTGCCTGTCGGGTGGAAAACCTAGCAGATCCTCAGGGAACACATCAGGGTACTCGCGTACCACTGGTACACTATCCAGGGATATATGTTCAGAAGGTTTGCCTTGACGGATGACCAAATATCCTTGACAGTCTGCCTTTACCAGAAGCTTCTTTGCTTGAAGGGCCGAGATGAGGCGGGGTAATGCCTTAATCTTGGACCCATAAAACCTAAACTCCCCATTTCCTTTTCTTCAAAAAACTACTTCCTTTTCATGAGAAATTATGGTAGCCTGATTAGCACTTAACCAGCCCATTCCCAAAATTATGTTGTAATCTTTCATATTAATCACATTCAAGTCAGCTTTTATTACCATTCTATCAAAGTCTATATGTACCACCCTACTTATCTCATATGTATCAACTGATCCACCTGATGGCATACTAACCTCAAGTACACAATTAGTTCTCTCCCCTACCATGTTCAGTCTAGCTCGGCATGCAACAGATATAAACGAATGTGCAGCACTAGAGTCAATTAACACATAAACGGGAGTGCCAGAGACAGATAGTATGCCTGCTATCATATCTGGGTCCTACATAGCATCTTCGTGGGTCATGGCAAAGATCCTGTCTTTTCCATTCTTTGCCTGATCCGTGCCCCTTGCTTGGCCCACCATTCTTGCATCTATAAGAGAAGTGGCCCGGCTGGCCACAACCATGGCAGATGTTCTGCCGCATTCTGTACTCGCCGGAGTGGTGCTTCTTATATTTCTGACATTATGGCAGTGCAACACTCTTCTGGCCACTACCTCATCTGGTGCTCTGCCTATTATACTGTCTCAGCCTATGGCTCCTGTTCCTGCTCGGTTCAATCCATTTCTCTTCCCGTGATCCTTCTGAGCAGATTGGGCCCCAACCTTCATTCTTGAATAGGCAACCGTTTGCACTTTTTCACCACCTCACCATAGGTGGGGAGATCAAAGGCGCTAACAATCTGCCATATCTCCAGTTGCAGCCCTCTCTCAAAACGTCGGGCCATCATGCTCTCAGTACTCACCAAATGGGGGGGCAAAATGGGATAGCTCTTCAAACTTCCGTTCATAAGCCGTGACATCCATATCCCCCTATATCAACTGCAGAAACTCCACCTCCTTATGATTACGAAGAGCCTGGGGAAAGTACTTCTCTGTGATCTTAGTTTTGAGCTAAGCCCAAGTCATGTTCCTTGGTTCGTCGTCAGTTCTGGTACGGGACGCTGACTCCCACCAATATCCAGCTCCACCGACCAACTTGATTTCTACACACACCTTCTGATCCTTGGGGCATGAGATGTGGTGGAAAATTTTCTTTATAGCATGGATCCATTCTTCCACAGCCAGTGGCCCATCTTCACTGTCAAATGTTGGCGGATGGTGCCTACAGAACTGCTTGATGACTGGCACCACAGGGGCAGTTGGGGCTTTTCTGCTGGTGCCGGAGCCTGAATCTAAGCCTGTGCCATTCCTTGCACGGCCTGGATAAGTTCTCTTAGGACGTCTGTTTGTGTTGGATGCGTCATTTCCTTACAAAACAAAGATCGACATTATAATAACTTGAAATGTATATATTCCAACACAATAAGAATTAAGGAGGAACAACTCAAGGAACATGAAAAATCTTCGTTTATTATTATTCATTGAAATTCCTAGTACATCAAATGAGCATCTATTGCTCAAACAATTAGAAGAAGAAAAAAATAAAGAACAACTCTGGAATCGAAAACAAGTACTGTAGAAACTACTCTAAGCTACCTCCTATCTCTAGTCATCACCATCACTAACCCAACCGATTGTCGCCTTAAACTTCTTAGGCAAGGGGGACATGTCTTCCCAAGTGATGCATGACTCTAGCTCAGAGTCTTCCAAAATCTCCGCTTCATCCTTCTCCTCTAACTTTTCATCTGGTTCATCCTTAAGAATCCCATCAGGAATCTCCTCGGAAATCTCTGAAAGAATCTCCTCAAAAACCTCCTCCGGAATCTCCTCCTCAGGATCTTCTTCTGGATCTTCCTCCGGATCCTCCTCTGGATCTTCCACTGAATCTTCTTCTAGATCCTCCTCTGGATCCTCTTCCAACTCAACTAAGGGTGCAGGTGCGGGGAGGGATGTGGCACCATACTGCGCATATACTCCCCAATGTGCTAGAAGCGTCTCGCAAAAGAGATTGAAGGTTATGTCCCCACCTCGAGCTATATAGAAGCGAAAGTGGACATTCGTAGCCTCAATCTGCCCATCTTCATCGAATGTGTCCATTAGATGTTGGATGGATCGAGCTGATATCAGACGTAGTCATCTGATATCTGAAGTTCATAGCTCGACTACGAGCCGCACGAATGCGACCCACATGCTCACTTTTGGTCCAATTAGGATCAGCTAGAAAGTACTCGTATGCCAACCTAGCTGCCTCAGCCTGTCTGTTTCCGTTATCAGCTGCCATATCTATTGCCCAATTATGCAAAATCCAGTTAGTTGGAGGGTCTTTATTAACTTTTAGCCATATTCTGAGGACTTAGAAGAAATTTTCTTTGTCTTTACGTTGGTCATGTATTTTCTTAAATTACATGTTATGCTCATATTATGCCCATAGCTAGCTCAAACTCCAACAAAACATTTCTTTCTTTATTAGGATACGATAAATACTTTTAACTCTTTTCTGTGGTAACTGCTAGTCTGTACCATATATCTTTCCTTTCTTAATGCATGCACAAATTTCCAGCAGATACAAAACATAACTTGCAAAATCATATACAAGTAAGCTCTTGAAAGCTGTAAATAAACTTTTACCTAAAGTTGGCGGCGTGAACAATAGTGGGTGGCAATTAAGTTAAAACGGTCAAATTTCTTTTCAAAAATATCCTTTAAAGGAGTCTATAGAAATGTAAACTCGCTCTGATAACAAGCTGTAATACTCCGAATTCTAAGCACTCGAGATGCTACCAAATCCATTCTTCCAAACTGTAACGCCCCGAGTTCTAAGCACCCAAGACGCTACTAAATCCGTTCTATGACCTTTCAAAACGCAAAAATTTGAAGTTTAAATAAATAAGTGAGGAATTTTTTTCTCTATTAAAAATTAACATGATAGTATTTCATAAATAACTTCAAATGTAGCCATTGTCAATAATCAACGAATACCTAAATCATTGTCAAAATAATCAACTTTGAAATAGCAACAATGACTGTGAGTAATTATCCAAAATCAAAGAAATATTAACAAATAAACTTTTGTTTTTTCTTTCTTTTCTCTCAGTTGCCAACCCCAGTCGAGTCATTGTCAGCTCCAGACCCTGAAATGTTTGAAATAGTGGGTGAGTGTTTCAAACAAACACTCAATAGATTCCGGCGCACCAGCTTTAAAATATGCAATACATATTAAGCAATTTACACATGTACACATACAACTTATGTCTGCGGGGGCTTGTCTTAATACAAGCCAATTGTCTATGTCTGTAGGCCCATCAAATGACGAGCTAAATCATTGGCTCTCAATTAAGGTAAGCTAACTATGCACATACTTTCTATGGCCCATAAATCATATACAGCACATGCATAAACATCTAATATGTAATTGCAACATACTTTTCATAAAATGTGTGCATACAACTTTGGAAACAACTTTAGTAGGGAATCTACTTCGTTGTGCATTTCTTTTCTGAGTTACACTCCTCGTCTAGACAAATAAATAATTAATATTAGAAATTTCGAAAGCATTTAAGATCAAATGAAAGTATAAAATAAAATTGTAAACTTTGAGAGTTTCAAATCAAAATGCAATTTTACAAAAAAAGTTTGGGGCTAAACTAATGTTTTCAAAATCTTTGGGATCGAAATGGAGTTATTTGAAAGATGAGGGTCTAAAATAGACCAAATTAAAACATTTGGGTTAACTTAAACATCAATGAAACTTTAGGGACTAGGATTGGCCAAAACAAAGGCTCAGCACCAATTTTTCCCATAATAAGAAACTCAAGGACTGGAATTGAAGCTCTTAAAGCTTAAGGGACTGAAATAGGGACATTTAAAGCATAGGGGTTAAATCAAACACATAGAAAACATTGGGACTTGAAAACAATTTGGATTTAATAAAAATCCCCAAATCCTTAATTCCCAAATTGGGAACGAGGTTCAGAGACAGAAAGTAGGGATGGCAATGTGTCGGGTCGGAGTCGGGGTCGAGTTTGGCTTCCCACGACCCCGCCCCGATTTTTTTTACCCCGCCCCGTCCCCGCCCCGATCCCAGATTGAATAGGGGCGGGGCGGGGAAAGCAAAATCCCAGACCCTACCCCGAAATATATTTTTTTTTTTTAGTTTAGAATACATGCACGCGAAATATTAGCCCAAGAAGGCACATGTATAAGAAATTTATTTAGGCCATGCACAAGACAATGCCCATTACCTCAAGAAATGTGTGTCACAAGTATCAACTTTTATAATAAATTGGCCTCATTCTACTTTTCTATACTTCCAATGTGGGATGCCTTCCCATGTTGATGTAAAGATAAATGGAATCCCACATTGAAAGTGAAGTAAAACAAAACCAAAATATTGTGTATAAAAATGGGCCAATCAACTTAAAATGTGCAAGGAAATTATTTAGGTCATGCATAAGACACGACCCATTAGCCCAATGCACATTTGTCACAAGTATCAACTTTTATAATAAGTTGGCCTTATTTTACTTTTTTATGGATCCGATGTGGGATGCCTTCCCATTTTGATGTAGTGTAAAGGCAAATGGAATCCCACTTCAAAAGTGAAGTAACATGAAGCCAGGATATAATGTGTATAAAAAAGTGTCAATTGACTCTTAAAATAATAATGTTTGAGACCTAATAAATAAATAATAATTAAGTAATTTTCATACAAATAATAATTTATTGAGACCTAATGATGTTATACAAAGTTTTTTTTAAAAAACAAAAATGAAAAAATCGTGTTTCGGGGCGGGGTCGGGGCGGGGGAACCAAAACCCGTCCCCGCCCCGTTTCCATTGGTTGAGTCATCATTACCGGTGTGATACGTCTGAGTAGTTGATACGGGAATTAATATGTTTTGGGTTAGTTAAAAACAGCCCAATCACCTTACAGTTGAATTGGAAATAGTAGTGGAAAAGAATGCATGTAGCTGAGATCTTAAAATTATTAGGAACAAGTTTTCTTTTGTTGCTTTGATTAGTTTAAAAATTGTGCTTGTATATGACAGTATATTCGCGAGAAAGTATTATATTCTCTATCTTATTTTTAAAATTCCACTATATGCAAAACTCATGTAGAGATGATTTGTTCTTGTGATACTGGCACCAGTTTGATACAACTGCCCTCCCATCGGTATGACAAATCAAATGATACGTTATGGGGGAGGGAGTAGTTGATACAGAAAGCCAACATGTTAAGTTCATGATTCCGAACAATATTTTCCCTGTCACTATGTCCCTTCCTTCGCCACCGGGTTTTACATTGTCTGTTAGGGCTAAACTACAATGTTTACAGTGTAACCTCTTTTATTTAAGTAACGCAGTACTGATTTGTTTCTGTCTTGTTTTAATAGATTGGCGAGTACTTTTTGCCGAAGGAGCTTTGGTATAAGGGGAAGATCAGTATCAAAACTGATGGCCATGTATTCTCAACATTGAAGCGAGATCGGATAGCATCTTAGTTGGATTTATTTTGCAAATCCTATTTTGTGTCAGTGGGGAAGAAAACCCAATCCCGCTATGAATAGAACCGTCATCCCTTACATGGAGAGGACGGGCTGATTTGGCAGCCAAATTGGCACAAAACAAGGGCCCAGACAAAGTAAATCCCCAACAATAGCAAGAGACAAAGGAAATTGCTAGTTTTGAAGTTAAAAGCATCCAACCGGCAACAACCCATTTCGGTAGTGACTCTAGTGCATATGTACAGTGGGAGAAGCTATTGCAGAATACATATAGAATCCTTACGAAACCTAAAAGATACAAGTCACATAGTAACCACTAAAATTATTCAGACATAAATCAACACAACAAGATAAAAGATTCACAAGAAGTATCAATTGTCAAAACAAAATTAACTACAATGCTCAATGGATTTCAAATGCTAATTCCAAATGAAACGACATTAACATAAAATTAATCCAAATATTGTGTGTTTCAACTCACACAATGACAAAATGGGAAATAGGAGTTCAATAGTAATTAGTAAAGCAAAATCCAAAATCCAGAATCCAAAAATCTCATTTACGAACTATCACAAAATGGATAATAGAAATCACATTTTATAGTTTCAAATCTATTTTTCCTCGCCTCATTCACCGCTCTTCTTGTTGTGTTTCCTTTCATACCTCTGGTTCCTCAAAAACTTTGGGTCCATCTACATAACATAACAAAATCAAAAGTAATGAATAAAATCACAGAAATAGACAAGAAATTCAGACAAGTAAAAGTTATTTCAACTAACGCCCTTGGTAGAGGTATGACGGTGGCGCTTGGGCTTCTTGATGCCATTCTTGTGTGCCTTGTAAGACTGGTTATGGGTAGTGTGGAAACTTGTCGACGAGAAGCTGCGCCTGGGGACTGCTGGAGACGGGCACCGCTCAGGGGCGTTTTGGCGCCTTCTTCGCCGCGGAAAAGTGGTGGTGGTGACGAAGGCGTGCAACGAATAGAGAATTTGGGGCTAATTTTTCTACTCAGATTTTCAGAACAGTTGGTGTTTATGACTTTTGTGGTGGGCCATGTTTCATTTTGTAGGGGGAACCAGCGTGGCCACTCTCCTTTCATTTGGACTTTTTTCTTTCATTCTCTCCCCGTGATAGTACCACATACTTTGAGGCTGAGTGGTGAAGAAGAGGTCTTTACGTTAATATTTCTTCACATAGATGAGTCGATGTTAATTATGTATCAGAATTGAAAATTCTGATATCCAATTCCTCTTGTATATATAAGTGTATTGAGATTGGCAAGATGGATTTTCAAATTCAGTGGTTTTGAAATTTGAGTTGATAACGTACATGATCCCAACAAATTTCTTCAAACTGCATTCTGTTACTTTGCTTTATCCGAGGATGTTGGTGATTAATTAATAATTAATTATTGCAATTATTATTATTATTATTATTATTATTATTATTATTATTATTTAGTTGCATAATTTGTTCTCAATAATAGGCTACCTAGTCTTGACAATAAAGTGTGTATTTATGTTATTTATTCATTCTATGGTGTATTGTTGAAAGTCTAATCTAGTTTTGACCCTTTTACCTAAAGACCCCAAAATATAATTAGGCCTAAAATGTGTTTAAAATAAGTTGGAGTTAACATATTGGGCTCAACTTGAATGGGCTGAGAGTTAAAAGAATTAAGTATTGGGCTTATATACAAGAAATACAATTTGGGCTTGCGAAATTCCTTGGATAGTGGATTAGCTAATCAATTGGACTCGGGTCAAAATTTTAGAAAATAGAATCCAATTAATCATGAACTTGCATTTTCTTTATAGTACACTAGACGAGAGACGCAAATACTTTAAAATCTTTTATCATGACTAACAATGAAATAACACATTAGGGTGGTAGTGACATGCTAAATCCTTTTGAAATCTTTTAAATAGAAATTTTAGTTAAGAAAAATTCCAGTCGCTACATAAATTATGGTTAATCTATACCAAAGGCCTCAAACATTTGCATTCATTCTTAATAGTTAGAATAAGTTTCTAATTCATTGTTGAAGTACAGTAAACTAGTTGTTTTAGAGAAGTCGGTAAGCTAAACATTGTTGAAGCAGTTACATATATCTAGGATCTTGAGTAGTGTTTAAGTAGAATACATTTATACTTGGCACAAAATTAACGAGCACACCCTATTCTAAAGTCAGGATAGGGTCTCTTTTTCAATGACTGAGGCATTCCGATTTTATGTTTAAGTAGAATACATTTAAACTTTGGTGCATTTGCTTATCTAGAAACAAGGTTGTACATTGATTTAGGCTTGTTGGATATTAATTAGTATTTATGTTTAGATCTACTGTAACTTATTTTCGTCTACACTGAATTTGTGTAAAGATGCGTATAAGATTGCCAGTTGCTGCACGATGAGTATGTTTTACTCATTAATTCACTTTGTTTATTTTGAGATGGCGTTTGATGTATTATTATCTTGTTGGAAATTTGAATTTGCTAGCATTTAGTTCTTTGTATTGTGTTTAACTTGCTCCAAGTTTTAAGTTTCTTAAATTATATAATTAGATGGTGCTTTTTTAAAATGTTGAACAATGAAAATGAGTTGGCATTTGGGTTCCTATTGATGCAGGAAAACTATTGTGCCGATGTCAAAGAGCGCTATGGTTCTAATCCATCCACGTATCCTGAATTCGATACTGAAGTATAGAGGGAGGCCACTCAACCACGCAAGGGACGAGCTCATGGCCTTGGATGGTCAGATGTGGGCACTTTTGTTGTTAACTCATCGCGTTCCCAGTCTAGATTGAGCCAAGCATTCATAGCTCTACAACAGAAAACGGAGGAGCTGAAGAATGACAAAGACCAGTGGGACAAAAGACGTAGACAAAACATGGAAGAGCTACAAACATCAATGGAGAAGAAACACCCAACGGAGATTTATGAAGTCAAGAAGCAGTTGGAGGAACTTAGGTGACTGGTGCAAGGCCATGCAGCGTCTAGTTATCAAGGTTAAGTGGCATTACTTCTCTTAACTGGCTTACTAACTCTTTATATGGCAACTTAGTATTATATTAACTTTTGCGGTGCCGGCCATTAACTTTTGCAATGCGGCTGAGTGTTATATTAACTTTTCATTGCTGCAAAGACATTTTTGTACCCGTTAATATTATTGTATATATATAGATGAAATTATATTCCTGTTTTGGTATATGCGTTGCTCATGAACAATGTTTTGGATTAAAATTGTAGTACAATTGCAGGAACTAAATTAGATTTTGTGCAAATTGAACCAGTGATATTACTGACCAGTCCAGAGTCCATCAACACTCTCCGACGGCAAGTGTAAGTCATGGGTGATTTCCGACAGGAAAAACTGTACTTGATTGCAGATGGATTCCGATGGAGTAACTGGCCATTTCTAATCACGACGGGTATACCTGTTTGTAAACAGTGACAGCGAAAGCTGTCAGTAATCACCGACGGAATCATCCATCGGTAATCACATACGGCTAATCAAACGATGTCGGTTCTTTCCGTCTGTGATCACAGATGCGCTTAGTTGCTGACTAAATAGGCTATTACGGACGGCTCTCTCCAACAGCCGCTGCCGTCGGCTGTCAGGATTACCGATGAATTTACCACAATTACCTACAGATTTGTCCATCGGTAATCGACAGTTTTCTTGTAGTGAGACTAGTCTTCCAGTCTAATTGACATTATTATATTGGGGATTAGTGGAGATGCATAAATACATCAGAGCATTGATTTACTGAACAGTCAATAAGAAAATGACAACTAGACTAGAGATCGGTCTCGAGTCTAGATAAATAACATTATTCCATACATAATAACATGCTTGAGTAATGATTTGATACCTTTCTTGATTTAGTAGGGGTAAAATTATATCGATACTACACTTTTTGTTAAGTGCACCACATTTTAATTGCAATGATATTCCTTAATTTTTATTTCTTTTTACATCTATGTCCAAGTTTTTTGTCTTAATTTTATTCTAAATTTAATTAATTAACATAATTTGTCTTTCTTTAGTGTCATAGTTAAAAACTTCTTTAAAAGTGAGTAAAAGACTGACTTGGCCACCATATTTTTAATCAAGCAAGATAAAAACCAGTGATGAAAACTCAGGAACATTTTTTCCCATGGCAGTAGAATATGTAGAAAAAAAGAAAGGTAAGGCTATGAAACTCAGTCTGGGTTCCTTACAAAACTCAGTCTTCAATCACACACTGACATCTCACCTGACGCACACCAGATCTCAGCATCTCATTGGTTCTTGGACTCCGTAAGGAATCCAGCCTTAGGTTCCTTAGAAATTTCTATAAAAAGAAAGTTAATAGACCAAAAGATGCATTATTTAATTGACAGCTAAATATAAGAATGCAACAAAAAACAACTTGAGATATAGTTGTCAACATGAACAAACATGCGGGACATTTGTTGCAATTAAAATGTGGTGCCATTAACATAAATTGTAGTGCAAATATCGTTATCCTTTTAGGAATGCATAGTGATACATATGTAATTTCTCTTAAGAATGCGGGTATAAAATGAAAAGATTTTCTTTGTTTTAGTGCTTAGAGCTAGTTATACAAAGTTTACCATCTAGGGTATTCTTTTTTAGATATTTTTTTTTTGATCCGTTGGGGATATAGGAGATGGAAGGAGAAAATAGGTAAGGGGAAAGTGTGGTTCAAAATCAAAACCTCTTGTCTGGAATGTGAGAAACTGAACCACTGTAACACTTATTCGAACTACGGGGGTTCTTTTTTAAATAAAGATTCCTATCTTTTTTTTTGTTTTTTGGTGGAAGGGAAATAAAGATTATTGTTGATTATATGTTTTGAATAAAT
This sequence comes from Nyctanthes arbor-tristis, assembly GCA_963692815.1. Classification (NCBI taxonomy): domain Eukaryota; kingdom Viridiplantae; phylum Streptophyta; class Magnoliopsida; order Lamiales; family Oleaceae; genus Nyctanthes; species Nyctanthes arbor-tristis. Next base: position 27,188 of record CAVNYN010269124.1, read on the forward strand.
TTCAATCAACTGTTTTTTGCTCCCATTTTTATCTTCAATGTTTAGTTAATTAGCACAACCAATATTTCTGTCTAAATATTAGGGTAAAAGATTACTTATATTATATATAACATATCTGAGTAAGAGCACTAACATATTTTCTTCTCATTTAAACAAAAATCACCACTGCAGGATGGGTTATTCGATGAAAAAGTTGAGAAAAAGGGGTAAAAACATAATAAATAATAAAAAGTAATGAATAAAGAACTTTAATTAGAATTGTGATGTACTTATTTATAAAAAAAAATTATGCCCTGTCATTTTTTATGATGTCAGCTCAGCTCTACAATTATATTTGCTTTAAGAAACCCTGTACGGTTTTGTAAATATTATTATATAGGAGAATAGCTTTTTTAGAATTCGAACATTCGAGCTTGGACTTACGAATCTATCTTCGGGTTTTGTAGTGAAAAATGCTCACATTATCTAAAAGATGGACCTAAAAATGCTCCCCCCTGAAATGTATGACAAGATTATCCCACTATACATACATGTAGCGGAAGATCATTGAGGAAATCTACACACAGTGATCACCTTATATATGGGTGCCCACACAGTTGTCCCAATGATCTCCTGTCATATGTGTATATAGTGAGAGATCGAGACTAGATTCTTAAGTCCAAGGTTGAGGATTGAAATATTGGGGACGCGATTCTCACAGAAAACGACACACTAAAAATGTTGTGAATAAAAATTACATCAGAAAATTTAAATATCTGTTTGGACCCATTTACCAAATAAGTGATTTTCTCATCTACATATTAGTTAAATGAAAGGAGCTGCGGTACCTTTGTACCGTAGTTTTCCCGCCAAAAAATCTCTTAGTCGGGTCTTTTTAGACGTTTTGTTTCATATTGCAGTAACCTGTGTGGTATTCTGAATTTTCAATTTTTTTTTAAAATTTTTTATTGACTTTTGTCTTATCTATTCACCATTTTGAAATAAGATTCACTATTAAATTTAATAACTAATAGATAATTATCATCATTTAATTGTTTAAATTATAGATAAATTTGATTTTCTTAAATTTTCCTGGTATAAATGAATATTAATAATTACGATTGTTTTGTATGACTACTTTTATGTATTATTAATTTATATAACCTTCATGCTATCTAACTTTATTGGTTTCAAATAAGAAATATCTTCACATGTAACTGCCCAACTAGCAATTGTTTCGTACGATACCATTTATCTAAATTAGTGTAAAAAAATAAAATGATACTTATTTGCTTTAACGATAACAAACGGACAGTTACCTTAAGATAACAAGAAAAAAATTACGTTACTGTTCGGTTGATATTAAAATTTTAATTATTCTTTATTGAGTAACATAACCTTATAAAATTTTACCATACCAAAAAAACTTATAAAATTTCATATTATTTTTTTAAAATAATTTGATATGTATTCTTTCCGTGTAACGCACAAGTGGGTATCTAGTTTATTTTTATTAAAAAATGAAAGATTCCTTAGAGCATCCATATTGGTAGTGCTAAAGTAGTTGTTGGTAGACTTATTAGTTAATAACTCAAAAAGCAATCTACACTGGTGGTATAAAGTAGTTGCTAAAAGTATTTATTTTAACAAGTAAGTTTTGTTGCTAAAGTTAACAAGAAACTTAACATTTTATATGGTATTATTTCTTCTTTTTTTATTTTAATTAAATTTGGGTTGGCCACCCTTTGACTATTAAATTGATGATTAAATTTAACACCCTTAGTTAGAATCACCAATGTGACACAAATTAAAAGTTAAATTTAACTTGCTTAGGTATCTTTTAATAATCACTAAAAACTCTACATTTTTGCTTATTTGGATAGTTAATTTTAACAATACTAATGTAGATCCTCTTAGAGAGCTGACTCAATGAAGTGTCATGGGTTACTTAAGAGCCTCCATAAAGGTAGTGTTAAATTTAACTTGCTACATGTGTAAAAATACAGGTTTTAGGTGATTGTTAAATGACATCTAAGCACGTTAAATTTAACCATTGATTTCCCACAAATTGGAAATGTTAAATTAAACATTTTGAAGGTGTTAAATAAAATTCAAACAAAAGGTATTGGTCAATTTTTATCCATCTAAAGTCAACAATTAATACTATAAACTAAATAGAAAAGTAGATGAAAGAATGTCATTATGTCAACTCAATTGTTAAAATAGTTAACTCTAACAACAAAGTTTACCTATTAAAAAGATTCTTTTAGCACTTTTACTAAGATATCTTAGAGCATCTACATTGGTGTTGTTAGATTTAACTATCCACATAAGTAAAAATTAGAGTTGTTGATATCAAATTCAGCCTTCGACTCAATAAACAAGATTTGTATTCGTGGAAAATTTGTATTTGAATCGGTTTGTGTAGTTAATGTGTAAAGGCAATGAATGTTTGCAATAAATAGAAGATAGTAAATGTGCCAAAGACAAGAAGAATGAGATTTTTCTGGGTCTCCTTCTCTCAGCTTGTTTGCCTCTATTTATAATGCCAGTGTGCCAGTTACATGGGGATGATGATTACATGCATTTAATGCTGGGCTTAGACGAATGGCCTATGGGTCATATCAATTGGGATTTAACCTTTACTTGTCTGCTAATGACTACTCAAGTTATGTGTGGGCCCGGTGGCCACCACTTTGCATTTAATGCTAAAGTCCCATCATCCGTAAGCGATAAGGTCCCTCACGTGAGTTCCCTAATAGGTGTTTAGCTGGCACACTTGTCAGGTCAGGGCATTAGGTTGGGGCATTGTGAGCTCGTTAGCGTAGCCGCCTTGGTGTCCTAAACCGTGAGAACACAATAACAGAGATTTGCCTTTGAGGTCGCTAAAATGGGCTCTTTGGATCTTCTAGTCGTTCGGTCGTTAAGTTGGATGAAGCACTCGGAGCCGGCTCCTAAGACCCTACAACTGTTGACCATTGTTGATCTTTGACCCTTGCAGACCTTTGCGACCTGGTGGCTATAAAATGCCCCCTCAAGGTCACTGTTTCTGATCTTCAGAGTTAGCGGCCTTGAAATTTCGCTAATAATTCTCTTTGAACTTTTTGCAGCTCGAAATTAGACTCTTTGAATTTCGAAATGGTTGAGATAGCGCATTTAGCCACGTGTCACCCTGTTGGTGGAGTTGCGAGTTTCAGAAACTTAAAGGCGGTAATAATTCGTGTGCTCTTCCGATCTGCCCTTTCACTTCTGAAAGCAACATGCAGCCGTTCCGCCATACCCAACCTTATTTATACTCTTTCCATTGCTCTCATTTTTCCTTGCATCTCCTACTTACTTCGGAAAAAGTCTTTCTTCTTCAAAGGGTTCTTGCTTTTGAAGGTAATCCTTCCTTTTAATTCCTGGGATTTCTTTGGGTATCCTTGGGTTAGTGAAATGGTGATCAGAGGAGAGAAAGTCTCCCAAGCGAGCATCAGCCAATCTGGTGAAGAAGCGGAGGAACAGGAAGTCCAGGTTGAGTGGGATGAGAGAGAGAACGAGGGAGCAGAAGAGGAGGTGGAGGCAAGCTCTAGTGGGCGTCCTCCAGCGGCGGTAGTGTTAGAGAAGGACCCACTGTGGTCAGCCAAGAATATCCTTTCGCAGGTGAAGGAAGGGGATTTGCGTATCATTTGTCTTCGGTACCATGTACCGGATGATATAGCGTTGTGGCTCCCTTATGAAGGGGAAAGGGCCCACAATCCTCTGAGGGAGTGCGTGGCTGCAAGTATAAAGATGTTCTAGGCCAGGTTCAGGGTTCCTCTTCCTAGACCTGTGACCCGGTTGTTGCAGTTCTGGGAGTTACCCCTCGCAGAACCCACCAACGGAGTGGAAGACTATAATAGGGGTCTTTGCCTTGTGGCGGCGTAAGGGCTGGGGATTTCCCGGCCCTGAGGATTTTCACTCCTATTATTTGTTGAAATCCTCCCCCTCTGGAGGGAAAGGTTGGTTCTATAGGGCCGCTCGCCCAAAATCAGGAGCCCAACAGCTCTGGGGTAATCTGGTGAAGGGGGTACCAGACTTGGTCCCAGAGTAGAAAGAGAGCGGGTTTTGGGTAGGAGGCAACTGGAGGACCTCAACGGCCTTAGACCACGAGGATACAAATGTGGCGACCAGCTATGTGTTCGCTCGTAAATGGCTATCCAGTGAACTTTTTTTCGGAGCTACCGAGCTAATACTTAAAATTTTCTCCTTTTTGTTTTAGGAATCGATACGCCGCAGTTGATATCTTCAAGCTTCAAGGAGCAAGCTCAAGAGGTCGTTGGGTTGGAAGCTTAAGCTCGCCATGTTAAGGACCTGACCAATGAGGATAGCCTGATCGAGGTTGGTCTTTAAGTGCCGAGGTTGGAACGTAGCAACAACGGTCCTAACAATAGTAAGTTACAAACGTGTTCTAGATTTGTTTTCATATGCTTGGTGACCTGATACATACTTTTCCTTTTTCTAGGAAAGGAAAACTACCAAGAACAGACTGAGGAAATGAGGCCCGCTGAAGAAGTTGCCGCAGCCCTGGAGAAGAAAGAGTTGAGGAAAAGACTTCACCAGAAGGCCGTGGACAAGCGCGTCGCGAAAGAGGCCTACCTCGCGGTTGCAGACTTCCCTACCAAGCAGCAATGGGTTGCTTCCTCACCCACGTGTCCTTCTGGTTCCTCCCCACTTCCTTGCCCCCAACTCCGACGTCAGGCAGGGAGAGGGTACTAGTTCAGGAGAAAGGGGTTCTGGACATGCTGGTGGACTATATGTTCCTCCCTATCCAACCAAACCGCTGGGCCGCGCTGGAAAAAATAAAAGATAAAAGGCCTAAGGCTCTGCTAAGCTTTAATCTCTAGAAGAGACTGCTCGAGATAGTTCCGGAAGGGTTTCTTGGGAATCTCTGAGATGTCATGAGCGACGTGGCTAGGAGTCGGTCGAAGAAATGGGAGAAGTATTTGAACTCCATGTCGCTTACCGAGATCCTTCAAACAAGTGCAGCTATGCAAGGCCGCTCAGCTGTCTTGGACCAACATGTGAAAGCTCGTGCCGCAGGGTAATCCAGAACACAAAGAAACTAATAAAAGAGGTGGACTTGGCTGCAAAGTCAAAAGAGGAGGCTGAGCTAGCGTTGAAGGAAAAGCAGCAGGATCTAGCTGTTTCCAAAGATGAGGCCGCCCTATTGAGAAACGACCTAGAGGTCTCTCGGAAGAAGATTGAAGAACTGGAGAGCACGTTGGAGACTGAGAGGTCGAATCATGAGCAAGCTCTAAGGGAAGCTGAGAGCATGGCTGCATCAGAGGATCTATTGAGTAGAAAAAGGCGGCAGCCAAGTACAAGAGCTCAGTAGAGTATAAGCAAGCTAACGCTGGGCTATATTACGAGACGGCGAAGGGAATTCTTGAAGAGATCGTAAAAGGCCCAGCCTAAATACAACCTTGCTTTCCTCAAGGAGGAGGTAGTCAAGCTCAAGCACGATTGCGGCTATGAGAGCTCAGATGAAGAGGATGCCGAGGCTGAAGCTCTCGTGAAGAGACTGAGGTCCCTGTTCCGGGAGACCATACCTGAAGCTTCACTTCACTTTATTTTTGAAATTTCCCTCTACTTATGAATGAAAGTTTTTCTTTTTCATACAACTGTTTGTTCGTTCGTCCCAAACTGCATAATGCCTTTAAGCAAATCCACAAACCAAAGTGTTAGGACGTTTAACCAGAAGCTCGTTCTAGTTTAGGCCACATACAATGGATTCAAGTAAGGATTTTGTGAAAGTGTGAGGCCGTTTAACTGGAAGCATGTTCTAGTTCCAGTCATATAACCCATTATCACAAGTGTTAGGTCGCTAGTCGGGGCTTACCTCTACTTTGGCCACATAACCATTAACCTGGACGTGGGGCTGCTGACTGAAATCTAGTTTTGGTTGTTTCTCATGCCGATAAGTCAAATCTGTTTTAGACAAGTGTTAGGTCACAGGTAAGAAGCTTGTTCCTTCCTTGGTCGCCTTAACCTTTACTTAGTCGTAGATTTGTCTTATTTGAGGTTGTGGAGAAGCGAGGGTGTGATGCTTTAAATGAACTAAGCAAATATTCATGAATTATTTGATGTGGAAATCCATGGGCTAGTGAAAGCAATTTTAATTTATTGATCATGGCCTGTTAGTTCAAGGCAAGGTTTTTAGAGTTGACACGACGGTATTGGTAATATTTCTTCAGGTGTTCTGCGTTCCAATGGTGCATCAACTCATTCCCTTGTATGTCCTCGAACTCGTAAGCCCCGTTTAGTAGGATTCGCTTGACTCGGTAGGGACCTTCCCAAATGGGCCCAAGGGTTCCTGAGGCTGGTTCTTCAGTGGAAAGGAATACTTTTCACAAGACTAAATCTCCAACTTCAAAACGGCGTACTTTAACTTTAGTGTTGTAGAACTTGGCACACTTTTGTTTATATGCCGTGTTTCTGATTTTAGTGAACTCTCTTTTCTCGGCAATGAGGTCGAGCTCGTTGGCAAGACACTTATCATTTTCCATTTCATTGAAATGTGTTTCCCTAGAGGTAGGGACATCTAACTCAATGGGGATCATTGCCTTAGTTTCGTATGTGAGACAAAAAGGCATTTCACCAGTCGAGGTTCGGCAAGTCATTCGTTAGGATCACAAAACCATAAGGAGCTCTTCAGTCCAGCTTCCCTTTAGGGTATGGGGTGGTATGGGGTGGAGTAGAAGTTCTTTTGCCTAACTCTTCACAAAATGATCTGAATCTTGTGTTGTCAAATTGATTGCCGTTGTCCGTGACTATAGCCTTTGGGACCCTAAATCTGCATATGATTGATTTCCAGATGAAGCTTGTTGTTTTCTGTTCCGTGATGGTGGCCAGGGCTTCAGCTTTGACACATTTTTTGAAGTAGTCGACCACAACAATAGCAAACTGAGTTCCCCATTTGCCTTTCAGGAGAGGGCCAATGAGATCTACTCCCCACTTGGCGAAAGTCCATGGCCCCTGTAACTAAGGTTAGCTCTTCCGACAGGCTCCTAATGATGGGAGCTAACCTTTGGCATTTATCGCAAGCTTTGGCGAAGTCGATTGCGTCTTTCCGGACTCTAGGCCAAAAATATCCTTGCCTTAGGATTTTGTGCACTAAGGCTTGTCCGCCTAAGTGGTTGCCTCAAACCACCAGAATGTACTTCATCTAGTACGGCTCGTGCTTCCATAGGTGTGAGGTGTCTTAGTAGTGGTTCGCCGAAGCTTCTTTTGTATAAATTTCCATTAATGAGAAAGAATCTGGTAGCCTAGTGTCTAAACTCCCTAGCCTCTACGTCTAGGAGGACCGGTCCTTCCTTTAGGAACTGGATGATAGGGTCTATCTAGTTGCTTGTCTGGTTTATCTCTGTTTTCACCGTTCCCACTTTAGTGATTGACGAGGTCGCTAGTTCACCTATCGGGATGCTTTGGAACTCGCTTGCTCCCTTGCTTGTTGCAAGCTTTGCTAAAGCATCGGTATGACTATTTTCTACTCGAGAGATTCGCTCGATTTCAAAGTTATCCAGACCCATCAGTTCTTCCAACAGCCTGTTCTGGTATTGGGAGAGATTTTCCCCACGTACCTCGTAAACTCCACTTGTTAGGTTTACAATGAGTTGGGAGTCACTTTTGATGATCAATCTTTTGACACCAATTTTTTTCCACGCTAACCCATACCAAAACTGCTTCGTATTCCACCTCGTTATTAGTTGCGGCAAAAAGATCGGAAGAGCACTTGGCAGTAATAATTCTCTGTGGGCTGATCAGAACAATTCTAGCCCCAGAGGTATGGTTTTTGGAAGATCCATCGGCATACAATTCCCGAGCCAAGGGTTCTATACTGCAGGGACTGGGCTCAACATGCGTGAGTTCAGCTATAAAGTCAGCTAGGGCTTGGACTTTGATGGTCATCTTTGGCTTGTAGTTAATGTCGTATTAACTGAGTTCAATAGACCATTTGACCAAGTGACCTGAGAGGTTGAGTTTTTGAAGGACTGTCTCAGGAGATCGCTGCTCAAGACATTAATTGTGTGCTCGAGAAAGTTGGGCCGGAGTTTCTTTGAGGAGGTCACGATGGCGTACGCAAGTTTTTCCATAAGCAGATATCTAAGCTCTGCATCGTGTAAAGTGTAGCTCACATAATATACTGGGAGCTGGCCGCTCCTTCCGTTCTGATCAAGACCATACTGATCGAGGACTCTGAGACGGCCATATACAAGAACAGCGTCTCTTCTATCAATGGTTTAGACAACAAGGGCGGAGAAGAAATATGTTCTTTCAGCTTTGTGAAGGCGACCTGACACTCCTCTATCTATGTGAATTCCTTCGATCTTTTAACGGCCTCGAAGAAAGGCTTGCACTTGTCTGTTGATCGCGACACAAATCAATTTAGCACGGCAATTCGCCCCTTCAGGTGCTGAACCTCCTTTACCAACTTCGAAGGCTCCATATCAAGGATTGCTTTGACTTTCTCCGAGTTTGCTTCGATTCCCCTCTGGTTAACTATGTATCCGAAGAATTTTCCTGACGCCACTCTGAAAGAGCATTTCTTTGGATTGAGCTTTATCTTATAGTTTCTTAGGACTTGGAACATTCTGGAAAGGTCCTCAATGTGCTGCTCATCTCGAAGGATTTTGACGAGCATATCATCGATGTATACTTCCATGGTCTTCCGGAGCTGACTCTTGAACATGGAATTTACCAGTCACTGGCAAGTTGCCCCAGCATTTTTTAATCCGAACGGCATCATCTTGTAGCAATAGAGTCCTTTGTCTGTTACAAATGAAGTCTCCCGGATGCATGGGGATTTGATGATAACCCGAATAAGCATCCATGAAACTTAACAGCTCATGTCCAGCAATAGCATCAGCCATCTGGTCGATTCTGGGCAAGGGAAAGCTGTCTTTGGGACAAGCTTTGTTCAAATCTGTAAAGTCGATGCAAATTCTTCCAAGCGCCGTTACTCTTTTTAACCAGGACTGGATTGGCTACCCATCGAGGGTATAGCACTTCTCTTATAAATTTATTTCCGAGTAGTTTGTCCACCTCCTCGGCCAAGGCCTCATATCTCTCACCGTTGAGAGGTTGTCTTTTTTATTTTACGGGCTTGCCTGTAGGGTTGTCGTTGAGTTTATGGCAGGCGTGTTTGGGGTCAATGCCCTCCATGTCCTCATGGACCCATGCAAAGACATACAAGTTTTTTTTCAGGAATTAAACAAGTCGGGTTCTCATCGGCTCCTTCAGCCCCGCTCCAATTTTGAGTTCCACCTCCAGCCTATCATCGCTTAGCCTTATGGTCTCGAGCTCATCACCTGGGCAAGCTTGTGCCCTAAAATTATCGACCCTTGGATCCAGTGTGCAAACATCTAACGGACGTTTTATGTAAGCGACATACCCCAGGTCAAGTTCTGGTGATGCGGGCTGGTCGCCTCGTATGGTCACGATTTCTTGGGTGGTGGGGACTTCCATGATGTGAACGAAATACCATGGTCGTGGCTTTAATTTTGTATAAGAGGGGCTGCCCGAGTATGGCGTTGTAGCTTGAAGGTGATTCTACAATAAGGAAGTCCGCCAAAATTTTCCTTTTATGGGAATCGTCCCCTAATTCGACAAAGAACACGACCTGACCCTTGGCCTCTACATGGTCTTCGGTGAAACCTTAAGGCCTGACTTCAGTAGGCCGTATATCCCCAGGATCCATCTTCATCCGTTGGAAGGTTTTCCAATAGATAATGTTCACAGTGCTGCCGTTATCAACCAGGGTCCTCTGAATTTTGACCCCTGACACTAGCATGTTAATGACCAGGGCGTTCACATGGGGGTCCCGTTGTTGCTGACAGCTTGGCAGCGAGGGGAGAAAGAACTCGCTAGAAAGGAAGGGAAGTGTTTCTCGGGTGAGTGATAGAAGATCTAGGCTTTACGTACGAGGTATTGCCTCTGTTTCCTAGAACAGTTTGCCCCAAAGCCTCTGATGCTGAGCATGCGGATCTCAGCGAGAGGTCAGTTCTTAAGAGGCCGGGCTTCAAGGTCTACTAAGGCACGAGCTTGTCGTTCCAGCCCTTGGTGATCTGCTATGAAGTCACCCAACTATCCTTGTCCAATCAACCGTTCGATCTCTCGCTTTATGTGCCTGCAGTCATTTGTGTCATGCCCCACGGCCCTGTGGTACCTACAGTATTTGTATTGTTACTCATTTTTCACCCTCCTCTTTACGGTTTTTGCCTTATGCAAGATCGGGTTCCCCATTAGAAGGTCATAGATGTATTCTGCGGAAATGTTAAGGACGGTAATCGACTCAGGAATGGTGGAAGGTTTCTTACCCTTCCTCCAGATGGAAACTTCTTTTTCCTTGGACTATTATTGTTTGAGGTCGTTCAGCCATTTCCCCCATTGGCCCAGGTCGTAGGCCTGTTGAGAGGCTGGTTGGTGATCTCAAAGAATTTCTGGGGGTGAGCTTATCGTGCGTTGGCAAGGATGAGCGAGCATTGGGCCTTTTCAACTTTGTCTGCGCTTGTTCAATCACTGCGGATCAGGCAACCTTAGCCTTCTGTGGCCAGGCCGGGGGCCCAATCTTGTGAAAACGCTGCCCCTAACCGTGCTTTCATAGGGACCAGACGCGTGTTGTTGGGAAGTTGACAGGTTATGTTGTTGCAACTGCCGCACTTTTTCGACAAGTGCTTCCACTTGCCGCCGAAAGGTCTCAGTTTTCGTGACCGCTAGAGACCGTGAGGGACCGGCACTAGTTACGCCTCGGTTCCTTCGAAACCCGAGAGGCAATCCAACATCACTGTTTCTTGTTCTTTGGCTTTCGGCGGGTCTTCCATTCATTTACTTTCGAGGGAAGTTTTTACACAGCTTTTTGTGAAGTTCCACACAGACGGCACAAATTTGTTGATATTAAATTCAGCCTTCGACTCAACAAACAAGATTTGTATTCGAGAGAAATTTGTATTTGAATCGATTTGTGCAGTTAATGTGTAAAGGCAATGAATGTTTATAATAAATAGAAAACTGTAAATGTGCCAAAGACAAGAAGAATGAGATTTTTTTAGGTCTCCTTCTCTCAGCTTGTTTTCTTCTATTTATAATGCCAGTGTGCCAGTTACAGGGGGGATGATGATTACATGCATTTAATGCTGGGCCCATACGAATGGCCTATGGGTCATATCAACTGGGATTTGACATTTACTTGTCGACTAATAACTACTCAAGTTATGTGTGGGGCCAGTGGCCATCACTTTGTATTTAGTGCTAAAGTCCTATAAGCCGTAAGTGATAAGCTCCCTCAAGCGAGTTCCCTAGTAAGTGTTTAGCTGGCACGCTCCTCAGGTCGCGGCATTAGGTTGGGGCACTGTGAGCTCGTTAGCGTAGCGCCTGGGCGTCCTAAACCACGAGAACACAAGAACAGA
>CAVNYN010269125.1:0-54879 GCA_963692815.1 Nyctanthes arbor-tristis
AGCTGGCACGCTCCTCAGGTCGCGGCATTAGGTTGGGGCACTGTGAGCTCGTTAGCGTAGCGCCTGGGCGTCCTAAACCACGAGAACACAAGAACAGAGATTTGCTTCTGAAGCCGCTAAAATGGGCTCTTTAGATCTTTTGGTCGTTCAATCGTTAAGTTGAATGAAGCGCTCGGAGCTGACTCCCAAGACCCTACAACCATTGGCTGTTGTTGATCTTTGACCCTTGTAGACCTTTGTGACCTTATGGCTACAAGAGTTTTTAGTGATTGTTAAATAACACCTAAGCAAGTCCAATTTAACTATTAATTTGTGAAACATTGGTGATTCTAAATACGAGTGTTAAATTTAATTGTCAATTCAATAGTTAAATGGTGGGCCAATCCCAATCTACTGTTCTTATTTCCAAATCCGCTGTTCTAAAATCTCTACCATACGAATTTTAATTTCCTGAGTCAGCACTAAAATCTCTATGATAATGCATTTTAATTTCCTAAATCAATGCTAAAATCTTGGCGATTTATTTTCATTGAGAAAGGGGAGTTCATATGGACTTGGGCTATTGATTTCAGGGTTCGGTTGATTGAGAATTTGGTCTAGAGGCTGCAGTAGATTTAAGAATTTGGTCTAAATACTTAAAGTGAATTCAAAAAGATATTAAACAAGTAGAAGAATACTGGAATGGTGAAAAAATTAGTTGGATTATCCATTTTTAAAAAATTCGGTCGTTGAATTAAAGCTTTCAGTAAATCTCTCAACTATTTATTTTTCTGAATTATCTTTACTATATCAATTCAATATATGGCACAATCTCTCTTATTTATAGTATAGATCTATTAGTTCATAAGAAATTTCAGATCTTATTCTATATGAATATTATATTATCATCGCTTTAGTTGACCAATACAAACTAAGGTATGTTATTTTTATCTATCTGGAATTGAAATCATACTCTTTACTTCAAATATTTTTCCTAGGCACATGCATTCTTTATTTATGGATTCTTTATATGGGTTTGGCACCTTTATTTTAACAAAAGACATGAATATGCCTACTCCAATTTCTGTTATATAAATCTAATATAATATTATTGTTGTTTTAAGTTTCCATGGATATAGTCCTTATTGCCTAGGGGAAGTTTTCGTGTTTGACTCCTATAGTGGCAGTCATGCTGCACAGGTGACGATTGAAGTCCTGTCTGTTTTGCTCTTAAATTACATAGAAAATTTGTTATATAATATCTGGTATCTATGTTTTGTGCTGTTTTGAAAGTATATGTTTAAAAGCTTCAAAATTTTCTTCATTTCTCCTTTAGAATTTGATGTTATTGAATGATGATCAAGTGTTGTTGGCTAATTTTTATGTTTTATGCAATTATGGCATGGTGGAAAATAAAATAAGAAAAACTTATAAGAAAGTACTAGAGGTTTTTAAGTATGATTGGTGGTGTTTCGCAATCAAAGCTGTAATCTTTTGAAAGTTAAATCACTTATTTATTATTATTATTATTATTATTATTGCTTCCTTATCTTTCATAGGAAGATATGAATAGGGAATTCATTTAGGTTCTCAGAAAGTTGGAGAATACAGGATTTGGATACAATTGGCTTAAGGGCCACGTGTTAGACTGAATTTCTTACCATTGAAGCATAGTATTTAAGAATTTACACTTATTTTTGAGTGATATGGCCTTCAACGAAGAGTAATCATAAGGATTGATTACCTAAAATCTAGAGCTTTAATTTAGCTTGAGGGATCAAGAAAAGACTCACTTTTAAATTGAGTTCTTATTGAAATTTGGATCCAACTAATATGTCGGTAGCTTTTCAAAATATACATTGAAATCTTTGTTATTTTTGAATAAGTTTCTTATTTTTGCCTTTATTAGCTCTTTTTTGGTAATCACATAATGTACATAATCGATTTTACCAGCTATATATATTTTGAGTTTTTTTTAGCGAGCTGTATGAAAATATTTTATAGACATCGTAAATATTATTTGTATATAGGTTGTTGGGTGTTATTATAGGCTTACTTAGAACATGTTCGTTAGGTTCACATATATGATAAAAGCTGTGTTTATAAATTGGCCCAAATTATTATATTATTACTATGTCAAAAAATTATTAAAAAGAAAAATGAAAGATAAAATGACCTACTGCTAAATGTTTTAGTTTAATCCCTTGAGAAAAATTGGGGAATTACAAATGCATCCTAGCAATATTAGCTTGTTAATTTCCTCTCATATTTAGCAAGCAATTAACCCACTTAATAATTAAACAAACAGTGCTATAGCAAATGAATTTTAGGATTCCACAATATACCGAAATAAGAGGGAAAAACTTTATTAAGATACTATATAGTCAAGCCATACCATATGGTGTCAGATCGAGACTAAGTGTTTGACACAAGCCTATATCATCAAGTTGATCAATATATTAGAGATTATTCATTTTGAAAATACAGTGAAATATATATTGGATTCTTTTTTATTTTTACATATCCGTTACTTATCATTTTTAGAATGTCTTCTCGTGCAACGCACGGGTGCAATACTAGTTTAATTAAAATAAAACAAAAAGAAATAATACCACATAAAGTGTTAAGTTTGTTATTAACTTTAACAATAAAACTAACAACTTGTTAAATTAAATGTATTTAGCAACTACTTTAACACCACCAATATAGGTTATAATTTAGTAACTTGTTAAATTAAATACTTTTAGTAACTACTTTAACAACTCCACTAATAACTTACTTTAACACTACAAATGTGGATGCTCTAATGTGGCTATAATTTTGAGTTGTTAACTAACAATGGTATTAAAAGTGTTCTTTAACACCTCTAATGTAGATGCTCTAGGACAATTTATTTTAAAGATGGAAAAAGATGCTTCTTTAATGTACTGTTAATAATTATTATTATTTATTTATTTAATGCCGCGGTACTGTTGATTATCAAAGATGATCAGGAGAGAAAATAAGTGAACTTTATATTAAAGAATAATAGCATTACTCTGTAATAAATAAGCACGTTTAAATGGCATCTAAACATCCTCAATTTCTTTTTTTCTTTTTCTTTTTTTTTTTTTTTTTGGTTCTTATATTTTTGGATACTGGGACAAATAATTGTTTTAATAGAAACCAACACTAAAGATGATCTTATATGATATTTTGTAATAAAAAAATGAAGCGTGCTTCGTATTTATGCTTTCAAATAAAAGCTAAATGAATTTTCTATTCATCTTTGAATACACAAAAAGTAAAGAGAATCTTCACCAAACGATAGGAATATTGGTTTTTCTGTTATAAAACTAAAGGAACTAAAGATAATATTTAAGAATATGGAAAAGTAGAAGAGAAGAAACTATATAGAGGAAATTTTCACTCTTGGTTGATGGTCAAATGAAGTATATAAGCCCCCTATTTATAGATGCAAGGAAGGGTAAAATGGCAACTATAAATTATAACTTTATAATTAAAATAACTAATTTTGATATCAACTTGCAAGTTGTAGATGATCCAACTAATAATCCACTTGGTCCCCCGCTTGCATGCATAAGAAAACCACTTGAATCTACTTGCAACTTCATCAACTTGTCTAGATTATAATTTCCATCAAATAGTCATCCACATATAATCAACTTGTTTGCAATAAGTTGATGGATTCATAAAACTCCCCCTTGGATGACTATTTCATAGATTATGTCTTGTTAAAATCTTACAAGAAAATGGGAAAAAAATCTAGTAAAGGAAAAAGAGTACATAATTCTGCACACTATTCTTTGATAGCTGCCTTATTAAAAATCTTTTTAAGAAAAACCTTATAGGATAAAAACTTTGATAAAGGAAAAAAGAGTACACTGTGTACAGACTCCCCCTCGTCTAGTCATCATTTAAGATCTATGTACCGACGCATTCCAATCTTGTGCACCAGTTTCTCAAAAGTTGTAGTAGGAAGAGATCGGTAAATGGGTCTGTCAAGTTATCACTAGAACGGATTTGTTAAACATTAATTTCACCATTCTTTTCAAGACCATGTGTGAAAAAGAATTTAGGTGAAATATGTTTGATCCTATCCCCTTTTATAAATCCTCCCTTTAACTAAGCTATGCATGCCGCATTATCTTCGTATAGAACTATTGTGATGTTTTTGTTACAAGATAGGCCACATGTTCCACGGATATGCTGAATAATAGATCTCAGTGATACACATTCTCGACTCGCTTCATGAATTGCAAGTAGTTCAGCATTATTTGAAAAAGTGGCAGTTAAAGTTTGTTTGGTAGATCTATATGATATAATAGTACCACCACAAGTAAAGAGATAACATGTCTGAGATCTAGTTTTATGTGGATCAGAAAAATATCCTGCATCTAAATACTTGAATTTTTCATCATTTATATCCCAAGGTTAAAAGTTTATTACTCAAATAAATGCTTAAAAATTAAAATATGGTTGTTGATTAGTACGACTCGAAATATAACAACCTAATTGTAAGATCACATTAAGTATAGAGACTCCATGAGCAATAAATAAAAGGAAAATAGTTAGCCACATCATTCCTTAAACATATGGTGCTATTTTTGCCAATTAATATGCCACTTGCTGTCTTTGTAAATTGTGGATTTCAAATGTTATTTAAAAATAATTAAACCTAGACAATTATAAAAAAAAAAAAAAAAAAAAAAAAAAAAAAAAAAAACCCCAAATGCAAAGGAAATACACCAAGTTATCTCCAAGTTATCTAAAGATACTCTTCACCTAAAAAGAGGAAATTCATCCATAAATATTGAGTGGAGAAGAACAACCCTTAAAACCCATCAAACACTTGGTTTTTCACTTGAAAAAGAATCCTCTCCATAGGAAAATTGCAACTTGAAGCACGACTTTAATTAAGGAATATCAAGACTTTAAAGGCATTTTTCCACATTAAAATTATTCAAGGAATCTTTGAGAAATCATAAGGTGAGAAACTAATGCTTTAATTCCCTTTTTCATTCATGAAGTTTTCATAAGATAAACATAGATTTTGATTGAAGTTTTCATGAGGTGAACATGGACTTTGATGAATTGTCGTTATGTAAAAGAAAATTGATTTCTTGTATCTGAATCACTAGTTAACGCTCTACCCATCTTGCTTTACTATGTGGTATGCTACATGGTACTTCCCTATGCTAAGAGCCACGTAATAATACCGAAGTGAGTAATGAATAGCATGGTGGCTTGTCTTTGTGGTTTCTTTGTGGTCTATGTGGAAATCTTGGTAGGGGTCAACCGGGATTTGATTGTGGATCTACTTAAATGAATTGATATAAATCTTGTGTATGCTGCGAGTAGTAGTTTAACTAGTGATAGGGTCCTGTTGTACATCTACAAAGCTTCGTGCAATTCCATGATTTTTTTGAACTTATGAGCAAAAAGGAGTTTCTTAAATGAAAGGTGAATCAAAATATTATGTTACTCACTGAGTACTTTGTACGCACTCTCTTTTTCTCCAATCTTGTAGATGATTGAACGCAAGATACTTGCCAAGCAATTCGAGAGTTGGAGCATGCCAGCGAAAAGAAGTAGAATTGTGCATGTAGAAGGGACCGATCTTGAAGCTACGAGAATGCACTTTGATTATAAATATATCTAGAAACAATACTTGGGCTCAATAACTTTTGTATTAATAAGTATGTCACCTCTATATATATATATATATATATATATTTGTGACTTATGATATGTAAAACAAGATGAATAAGTAACTCTTGTAATGATTAGAAGCTTACCTTACAATGTAAAGACTTGGAAATATAGCTAGAAGAGCTTAATATCTTTTGTGGCACAAATGATTTGTTCGTTTTGTGCATGCCGTCCCCGCTATTCATATGAAAGCTTCCGCGATAAAAATTTGGTAACCGATATAAATAATTCAATAATATTGGGGTAATATAGTAGGGGCGTGACATATAGGAGGTTCAACTTTTATCCCAATTGATACACAATAATTATGGAAAGCTTGGGATGTAAATTCACTAGCATTATCAAGTCGAATTGTCTTGATTGGATAATCTAGAAACTGTGCTCTTAATCGAATAATTTGAGCAAGCAATCTCGCAAATGCTAGGTTGTGAGTAGATAATAGACTTAGATGTGACCATCTAGTCGATGCATCTGCTAAAACCATGTAATATCTAAATGGTCCACATGGAGGGTGTATGAGCCAACATATATCACCCTGAATTCGTTCCAGAAATAATAGGGATTCAATCCCAATTTTAGCTAATGATGGTCATGTGATCATTTTTCCTAGAGAACAGGCGGCACATGGAAATTCATTTGCCTGAAGAATCTTCTGGTTCTTCAAGTTATGTCCATTTGAATTTTCAATAATTCTTCGCATCATTATTAATCCAGGATGGCCTAACCAATCAATAAAATCCTTTGGAACATCGAACTTCGGGTTCAACAAAATATTTATTTTAACTGTACTAATCCTTGTATAGTACAAATCAGAAGATGTTGCACGTAACTTGATAAGTATATTTTATATACAAAATACTTCTCTTAACTTATTCAATTTTATGTGCAATTGGGCAGATTTCTACCTAATTTGTGTTGATATAATTTATATAGGTGAAAAGCACAAATTGGGGTGATATTAAATGAAAAGGATGATATTTTACCCAAATTGAGACTTTACATTCAAGATATAGCATCAAAGTGTGATGGCTTGAGAGTTTTGGGTGAAAAGATCAATGTCAACAAGTTTGAGGACTAGATTGCACTTTGGGAGAACTTAAAAGAGACTATTTGGGTCGTATTTGAAGAGTTCGAGGACCTTTGTGAAGCATTCGAGAAGTTTTGGACTTGTATAAATGAAGAAAAAAGCTAAAAAGGACCATTGCTGAAAGAAAAAGTCAAATCAAGGACTGAATCACACGTGCTGAAAGTAGGGCACGGGTGGGCGCGGCAAGGAAACCGCCCCCTACCCGCGGCCCATAGTGGAAACACGTTTGACGCGTTTTTGGGCCCGTTTTTTATACAATTGAGGGTTCTAAGGCCTCCCCAACTATAAAAGAATGAAAACTCATCTGTAAGGGGGGGATTCATCATAGAAAATCATTCTTGAGGGCTAGGAGATTGGAGCAAGGGCTTGGAAATTGAAGCCAAGGTTTGCGTGAAGATTGAAGAACGGAGTTCTTCGTTTGGTGCAAATATTTTCTTCATTATTCTTCGTCTTTTCTTTGCAAAAATCTGGTCATGTATTCAAACCCTACGAATGCTTATGTTATGAATTAACTAATTTTCCTTGTTGAGACAATCGATGAAGGAATAGACATGTTTTAATTGTGTTAATCCCATTCATGACTCTAATTGTTATTGCGTGCTTATTTTCTATTGTGATATGTAATTACCTTTTATGAGCCTGATCAACTTGTAATTGCGTTAGTGAATTCGTGAGGAAACCGAGAGGTAAGTCACCAATCTAGCACTTCAATAGGAAACATAAATTGCATAGAAGATAGAGATATACTTTTATGATTTGTGTGACCACAGAAATGGTTTCTTGTTAATTAATGCACTCAACTAGGTTGAAATTCACATAGATATATAGTGGGTTTACATGGTTAGGTAGATTTGAATTTGCTCGAGAGAGGTTTTCAATTAAACTTGTGAAACTGGTTGTAAGCACGTGATGATGAATTGTCATGAGTGGGATTGCATAATTGGAACGCCTGTTTATTGTGGATTCGTGAGTCTCAACGCCTTCATTCATATATTTTCTAGTCCATTAATTTGAGTTGCTTCCTAGATTAAAATAGATAGAGCATTTAATTTTTAGTTTAAACAACCTCATTATTCTTTTACAAACTCTTAATTTCCTTATTCACTTGGTGTGAAATTGACTCAAGTGAGATAGGTGACAACTTTCCCTGTGGGATCGACATTCGGGACTCATATAGTCCTATACTACTTGAACGGTATCGTGCACTTGCGATTTTGTCTATCAGGTTTTTGGCGCCGTTGCCGGGGAGAGTTTTGTTTATTTATTTCATTTTGTAAATTTTATTACTAGTTGAATTGTTTTATTTTTTTTCCCAGGTCCTTGCCGTCAGTGCATGACACGTTCCTCTTCAGGTTTAGTACTTCCTGATCCGGAACCAGAACGTACGTTTCACAAAAGACTCAAGGAGAAAAAGTAGAAAACTTCTCTGAAAAAATTACCCATGAATGATCAACAGGATGTGTTAGACGGAGGGGATGGCTGATTCCCAGCACTGAGAGATAATATTCCCCCTCAACCTCAACCTCCAGTTATTATTGACGACGATGATCGCCCGTTCAGCGAACTAATGGTACTGCCGCGTCCCACAAGTCAATCAAGTGTTGCTCCACCAACTTATGGGAGGCAAAATTTCCAATTAAGGCCTGATTTGATAACTATGATAAGGAATATGTGTTCCTTCAATGGCCTAGCAAATGAAGATCCCCATGCACATATTACAGATTTTCTGGATTTATGTGACTCTGCATCTTTTGATGGTGTTTCTGATGATGCCATAAAAATGAGACTCTTCACACATACTTTAAAGCGGGCAGTTCGTGATTGGTTGTCTTCTTTCCCTGCCCAAAGTATCACAACTTGGGAAGATTTGGCACAGAAATTCCTGACCAAATATTATCCGTCAGCCAAAGCAGCGAAGTTACTTCAAGACATAACTAGTTTTGCTCAGTATGAAGCTGAGACGCTGTATAAAGCATGGGAAAGATTCAAAGGGCTCCTTAGAAAGTGTCCAACTCATGGGCTCACCAAATTTTATCAAGTAAAATATTTTTACGGTGGGCTTACTTCAGGGAATCGAATCATCCTAGACATTGCAGCATCAGGATCAGTTAAAGCTAACTCTCCAAATGCAACATATCAATTGCTTGAGCGATTAACATCAACAAACGCTCTATTTCCATCTGCAGATAGAGTTTTGCATAGAAAAGCAGCTGGTGCACATGACAGTGATGAGTACTCAATATTAGCAGCTCAGATAGCGGCCAAGAATAAGAAGCTTGAGGAGATAGCAGCCGGTCATCAGGTAATGGATGTGCAAATAAAAAAGGTAGCTTGTGAAAATTGCAGTGCTAATCACTTATTGGCTAACTGTCCGTTGGCTCATACGAGTGGAGTTGAAGATGTGAGTTACGTTCAGAATCAACAGAGACAACAATGGAACCCATATTCAGCCACATATAATCTGGGATAGAGAAATCATCCAAACTTTTCATGGGGAGGAAGTCAAGAAGATAAACAAGCATAGCTACAACCACAATGAATTCAGAAACCTGAGGGGAGATCATCACTAGAGAATGTAGTGGAGCAGCTAGCCAAAAAAACTAGCCATTATGTTCAAACAAGTGAAGCTTTTATGGCCAAGACTAAGGCTTTTATGTAGAGAACAGAAACCGACAATCAGATCACTAAGGCAACAATTCAGAATTTGGAGAAGCAGGTTGGACAATTAGCGAAGATAATGCAAGAAAGACCTCATGGAACTTTGCCAATCATACCGAAGTGAATCCAAAGGAGCAAGTTATGGCAATCACAACTAGGAGTAGGGTTCAGCTTCCAGAAATTCATATTGAAAGGCCCGGTGTGAAAGAACAGGAAGATCAAGCTGTTGAAGCTAAGGAGAAAAATGAACACCAGCCAGAAATTTTTGAGATGCATGCTCCACCAAAAACTCCAGTGAAGACCTATGTCCCTCCCATTCCATTCCCACAAAGAGTGTAGAACCGCAAAATTGGATAAGAAGTTCACTCAGTTTCTAAACATGTTCAAGAAACATCATATTAACATTCCCTTCGCAGAAGCATTAGCACAAATGCCTTTATATTTGAAATTCATGGAGGAGATGTTGTCCAAGAAGCGCAAACTTGAAGACTTTGAGACAGTTGCATTAACCGAGGAGTGCAGTGCTATTATGCAGAACAAATTACCTCCGAAGTTAAAAGATCCAGGGAGCTTTAAGATACCTTGCACTTTTGAAAATTTTCATATTTATAATTCTTTATGTGATTTAGGTGCAAGTGTTAATCTAATACCCCTATCTGTCTACAGGAAATTGGGACTGGAAGGAGTGAAAGAAACAACAATCTCACTATAGCTCGATGATAGATCCATCAAACATCCACGAGGTGTAACTGAAAATATACTCATCTAAGTGGGAAAATTTATATTCCCAGTTGACTTTGTTGTGTTGGACATAGAAGAAGACCAGGATATACCATTAATTTTAGGCCAACCATTCTTAGCAACAAGTTGGGCCTTAATTGATGTTGAAGCGGGTGAGTTAATCTTAAGGGTACACAATGATCAAGAGAAACTGAGTGTGTATCATGTACCTGGACAACCATCGAAAGGGAAGGATTATATGAGAATGGATCAAGGAACACAATAGGAAGGATTGGTGAAGTCCAATGAGGTTGAAGAAGGCTATGAGGAGAACGGTTGAGGCAGGGAGAACAAGTATAGTGTGGGTGATTATAAGCAATGCAAGTTCTCCAAGATTAAGTTGGAACCACCTTGAATGATCATCAACAAAGTCGAGCTCTAGACTATAAATCGAGCGCTTAATGGGAGGCAACCCATTCTCTATCGTTGTTTTTCTTTGATTTTGATTTGTGCATTGCATTTGGATTCTAGAATTGCATTAGTGTTAGGCACATTTATTTCTAATTTTATATTTATTTATGTTTTATGCTCCCCTTCAACCTCTAAATAACATCAAAAATTATTGTTTTCTAGATGAATATTGATCTTGGTGAATATGCTTGTGGCTATGCAACCCCCAGCGTCCCCACATCTTCTTGATATGTGAGTTTCAGTCAGAATCAACATTGGCCCAAATGAGCTTCATCGGGTAATATCCTTCTTTTGTTTTTTTTTTTTTTTTTACATTGGGACAATGTAAACTTTTAAGTTTGGGTGAGGTGTAACTTATTTTGAAGATTGATGCTTGAGATGTTAACTGTTGGAACCATATTCATTCAAGTAGCTGCATTTTGTATGGTTAGTTGCGGTTTCATTTGAAATTTTATTGTTTTTTCGTCATGTTTTGTTTAAAAAAAAAAATTGAATTTCTTTCAGTTTTTTCATTTTGCCTTGCCTGCTAGTTTGATTGAAATCACCTGGAACTTATGTTGTTTGTGATTTGTGATAGGACATTGCTATATGAATTAAATTTGGTGAAAATTAGCTTGTCTATGTTTTTCTCGTTCTTTATTTGGCATAAGTCACCATAATCAACACTTTAGTCAGGTGAATGATTTAGATCATAGTCAAAATGGAGAATTAAAATACCTTACCTTTTCATTGTTCTTAGTTGCAAATCTTAATTGAGTCTAAGTTTGGGGGAGGTTGAGCCTCGAGGATGTTAGTGAGGTTGGTGTGGATTCCATGCATGTTGAAGATTTGTGTGGAGTGTTTTTGGCTGACCAATTGAAGCTAGGCAATCACTAAATGCTGGTAATCTCATCCCTACTTTTAAGTCTTGCACAGATTAGGTCTCAAAAAAAAACTAATGCCTTCGATGTGTCTTTATCACTCTTCGAAGCCTGTGTGACTCGAGCAATTAAGTCCTTAGGGGTCTTTCAAACCTGGTGCCCTGGGTCAACTGAACCGGGAGTCATCGGCCCAAAGCTCGCTAAAGGGTCATATAGAAAGCCCAGTGAAGAGGTAGATTGCACATAAGACATATGAGGCTATTGAAAAAAATGAGCAAATCTCAATAATTAGAAAAAAAAACACTAGAGAAAGATTCTGGCTTTTAAAAAAAAAGGATTGAATGGTAGAATAATAACTGCAAGGCTGTGCTTCAATTTTTGGGGATGTAGATTGCTAGCAGGTTTGACTGTCTGGTGGATAGTAGGAAAGTCGGGGCCCTCAAAAATTGGGAGAATCCACATTGACTAAGCTAGTATTTTTGTGGTAAGATCTAAACCAACTTGATACTTCCTTGAGAGATGAGAGATTTAAACCTTTAAGCATATATCCCTATGGGAAAAAAGAGGTAGTGAGAAAGAAAAAAATAATAAGTTTGGGGGATGTGTGCCTTTCACGAGAGGGTGAGAACATATTTAACTATTGTGGTTTGGGGAAGCCCGACCAAAGTGTATGATGGTGGGTGCGATTATGCCCATTCTCTAGTCAAGCATTGGACAAGTTCACTGTTTGTGGCAATGTTCTGTGACAGTCATGAATGACATAGGGTAGGATGTTGGGAAGTTTTTATTTTATGTTATATGTTTAATTTTATTTTGCGTGTTTAATGTAATTGGGTAAATTTCTTGCTCGAGAGATCAAGGGTTAAGTTTGGAGGAATTTGATAAGTATATTTTATATACAAAATACTTCTCTTAACTTATTCAATTTTATGTGTAATTGGGCAGATTTCTACCTAATTTGTGTTGATATAGTTCATAAAGGTGAAAAGCTGAAATTGGGGTGATATTAAATGAAAAGGATGATTTTTGACCCAAATTGAGACTTTACATTCAAGATATAGCATCAAGGTGTGATGGCTTGAGAGTTTAGGGTGAAAAGATCAATGCCAACAAGTTTGAGGACTAGATTGCACTTTGAGAGAACTTAAAAGAGACTATTTGGGTCGTATTTGAAGAGTTTGAGGACCTTTGTGAAGCATTCGAGAAGTTTTCGACTTATATAAATAAAGAAAAAAGCTAAAAAGGACCATTACTGAAAGAAAAATAAAATCAGGGACTGAATCGCGCGTGCTGAAAGTAGGGGGCGGGTGGGCGCGGCAAGCAAACCGCCCTCTACCCGCGGCCTAGCCAATTTCTCTGCTGGGGGCAGGTAGGCCGCATCAAGCAAACCGCCCCCTACCCGCGGCCCATAGCGGAAACACGTTTGATGAGTTTTTGGGCCCCCTTTTTATACAATTGAGGGTTCTAAGGACTCCCCAACTATAAAAGAACGAAAACCCATATGTAAGGAGGGGGGATTCATCATAGAAAATCATTCTTGAGGGCTAGGAGATTGAAGCCGAGGTTTGTGTGAAGATTGAAGAACGGAGTTCTTCGTTTGGTGCAAACGTTTTCTTCGTTATTTTTCGTCTTTTCTTTGCAAAAATCTAGTCATGTATTCAACCCCTACAAATGCTTATGTTATGAATTCATTTATTATGCGTAATTAATTTTCCTTGTTGAGACAATCGATGAAGGAATAGACATGTTTAATTGTGTTAATCTCATTCATGACTCTAATTGTTATTGCGTGCTTATTTTCTATTGTGATATGTAATTACCTTTTATGAGCCTGATCAACTTGTAATTGCGTTAGTGAATTCGTGAGGAAACCGAGAGGTAAGTCACCAATTTAGCACTTCAATAGGAAACATAAATTGCATAGAAGATAGAGATATACTTTTATGATTTGTGTGACCACAGAAATGGTTTCTCGTTAATTAATACACTCAACTAGGTTGAAATTCATATAGAGATATAGTGGGTTTACATGGTTGAGTAGATTTGAATTTGCTCGAGAGAGGTTTTCAATTAAACTTGTGAAACTGGTTGTGAGCATGTGATAGTAAATTGTCATGAGTGGGATTGCATAATTGGAACGCCTGTTTATTGTGGATTCGTGAGTCTCAACGCCTTCATTCATATATTTTCTAGTCCATTAATTTGAGTTGCTTCCTAGATTAAAATAGATAGAGCATTTAATTTTTAGTTTAAACAACCTCAGTATTCTTTTACAAACTCTTAATTTTCTTATTCAATTGGTGTGAAATTAACTCAAGTGAGATAGGTGGCAACTTTCCCTGTGGGATCGACATTCGGGACTCATCTAGTCCTATACTACTTGAACTATATCGTGCACTTGCGATTTCGCCTATCATAACTTCTCTAGTACACATGTATCATTTGAAACAATATAGAGATACTCATATTGTTTTCAATTGCAGTTCTAACATAGTACCCATTTCGACGTATATCTTTCAAGCTTAATTGATTTTTCTTTGATTTGGTGGAATATAAGGCATCATTAATAATAAATCTCATGCCTCCACTAGCTCTTCCAAAGCCTTCAATAAGATTTACAGAATCTGAAAATATGTTGACATTAGATTTCCCCATAATCAGGTTTGTAAATATTCTTTCATTTTTAGGACGGTATTTGTTGCACCACTATCTATTAAGTAAATATCTTTACCAACCTTGGAGCCATTTGAAGGAGTGTTAGTGTCCATGTTCTTTAAAAAGGAAAAACTTATAATAATAATGTAAAACATTTAAGTTGATATTCATTAAGATAACATGCCGAATATAAAATAAATGTACACAGTAACATTTGTTGAACATAAAACATAAATATTCATAACTAATATAACTTTGATACTAGATAATGCTTTCATTCATTAATCTTCCATCAAAAGTTTTATATAATCACTGGAGAGCATTTTTCCATAAGCTTATTCAAAGAAATCCGTATCAAGATGGGTCATTTTTAAAGGATCAAAATTGGAAGTACTCCCTTGATCTGTAGAATTTACTTCCGCATTCTTTCCCTTTTCCTTTTGGAATGCTTGATACAATTCCATAAGATGTTTGACAATATGACAAGTACGCGACCAATGCCCTTTTATACCGCATCTATAGCATATAGAATCCTGTGCCTTCGAGCTCGTAGCATGATGGGATTTCCCTTTTCCTTCATCATGTGCAAATTTCTTAAACTTTGAAGGATTAGAATTATATCAATCACGATGCCAAACATGGTTTCGACCCCGACCATGACCACGGCCATGGTTATGACCACAACCACGACTTTGTCCATGTTCATGTCCATGGTTAGATGACATAGCATTTACTTCTGGGAATGTTGTAGAACTAGTCGGATGGGATTCATGATTCTTTATCAATAGCTCATTATTCTGTTCGGCTACTAACAAGCATGAGATTAATTCTGAATACTTTTTAAATCCTCGTTCTCAACTGCTAGAGCACGTTCGAGGTATGAAATGTGGAAAATGTTTTTTCTAACATTTCCTCATCAGTAATCGTTTCTCCACATAACTTCAGTTTGGAACTGATTTTGAACATTTCTAAATTATATTCCGCTATAGACTTAAAATCTTTTAGCCTTAAGTGCAACTATTCTTAACGAGCTTTGGGCAATATCACAGTCTTTTGGTGGTCATAACGCTCTTTCAAGCTTCTCCACAGATCTTCAAGATCTTTCACAGTGAGATATTCACTCTTTAATCCTTTATCCAAGTGACGACGAAGGAATATCATAGCTTTGGCTTTTTCTTGGCTTGTAACATTATTATTTTCTTGTATTGTTTTGCCAAAGCCTATAGATTCTAAGTGAATCTCGGCATCTAGTATCCATGAAAGGTAGTTTTTTTGGTGATGTCAAGAGCCAAGAAATCAATCTTTGCCAAATTTGCCATTTTAGAACTATCATAAAAATCAAGAATAAGATAATTAGTAACTTAGATATATCAATAATTGTTATATGTAAAGAAGTATGTTAACACGTACATATTGGATTTCAAAGATCACATGACTTAATTCATAATGGATATTAGCATGGAAGACGTATATTCAAGTACTATTTTTGAAGATTTTGTAACTTTGTTAGTGTCTATGACGAGTTCATTTCATGAAATACTACACATAGCTAGTTGACTACCTTTAAGATATCTTGTCATATAGTTGGCTTTCATAATTCTCAATATTTATTCAATCATTGTATCTAATCATTCTTTACATTTTTGAGCTTATGTATGAGTTTAATTTGTAAATGAGAAGTATGAGAAACTATTATGACATGTAGAATAAGCAAAAGTAATTAGAACTATACCATGCAAGACCAGACTATAATTTGGAGAGCACTGGCATAGTTGCTTAGAAAAATCATATCTCACTTATTTGATGTATAATTTTCGAAGGGTAAAATTCTTATGATAATAGACTCATATATTCATCGGTGGCCCTGAGGGTATGCAGGTAGTGCGATTGTACAAGGCCTCATCATCCAAGGGGCACCAAAATTTTTTGTGTTATATAGGTCTGATGTTAAAATTTTTTAAAATCTTTTACTGTTATTTGTTAAAAAATATGTATTCTTGTGACACCAATTTTTTAAAAAGTTTAATGAAAGTTATTGGGTTAAAAATTAGAACTTATTTTATTATTTTAAGAAATTAAATTAAGGCATGTACATTTGAAATTTAAATTTGCCATTAACCATTAAAAAAAATGATTAGAGTGAGATTTATTTTTATCTAATGTAGCCATTATTTAATCGAAGGGAGCACCATTTTGTATTATGGTACAGGGCACCCAAATTCCCAGGGCCAACCCTGCATATATTTACCATGTAAAATTTGTTTCACATGCAAAAGACCCACCAGTAGGTACAGATTTAATCTCAAAGTTGTTGGTGATGCATGATGGAGATAAATTTTAACATTGTAGTTTTATTTTGCTAACTTGCCAAGTATAAGTGCTTTCAATGAAACAAACGCTTTAACAAACATAAAATTAAACATATAATGCTAATATAAACATAAACAGTCATACCATAAAGTTATCTAGCTTTATGGATATCAACATATATGAGATTTGTAGTTGTGTTACTTCAAGAACATCAACTACTACATATATGAGCTTTGTAATTTTCCCTTTTCTTTTTCTTTCTTTTCTCTTCAAGAACAATATAGTCTACTAGCATGTAATATTCTTCAAGAATAACATATTCTTATGTACTTCTTTGTGAGCAACATGATATTTTGTTAGGAATCATAAACCGTCCATAAAGGCGGTACCTAACAACAACTTTTATATGTTCAAGGGTTATATATAAACAATAAATTCAATACTTTAAGAATAAGATAACATATAAA
This sequence comes from Nyctanthes arbor-tristis, assembly GCA_963692815.1. Taxonomy (NCBI): domain Eukaryota; kingdom Viridiplantae; phylum Streptophyta; class Magnoliopsida; order Lamiales; family Oleaceae; genus Nyctanthes; species Nyctanthes arbor-tristis. The sequence continues at coordinate 16,920 of CAVNYN010269125.1, forward strand.
TCCAGCTATTACTAGGCATTTTAACGTATATAGATTGTATTTGTATAAACATAATAAGAACCGGCCATTATAGGCGGTAGAAAAACGGTTTAGAAAGTATACCTTCGATATGAGGAAAGAATAACTTGCTTGGATCTTCACTAACTTTTGGCTATAACACCTTCCTCAATAGGCTAGAATCTCGTGCTAGTAACTTGTTATAAAACTAAAAGAACTAAAGACAATATTTAAGAACATGGAGAAACACAAGAGAAGAAACTATATAGTAGGAAATTTTCACTCTTGATTGATGATCGAATGAAGTATATAAGCCCCCTATTTATAGATGCAAGGAAGGGCAAAATGATAATTATAAATTACAACTTTATAATTAAAATAACTAATTTTGATATCAACTTGCAAGTTGTAGATGATCCAACTAATAATCCACTTGGTCCCCCACTTGCATGCCTAAGAAAACCACTTGAATCCACTTCTAATTTCATCAACTTGTCCAGATTATAATTTCCATCAAATAGTCATCCACATATAATCAACTTGTTTTTAATAAGTTGACGGTTTCATAAAATTTCCAGTATTATTACATGCTCAATAATTTAATGTCAAATCATTTTTATATTTTTGTGCAAGGGGCCATGTTTATATTTTTAGTCCCCACTTGAAAGATAATTTGGTGGGTGTTTTGAAAATGTTTTGGATGGCCAAGATTGACCATACCTTTTTCTTTAGACTTTGAATAAAAATATTCCATCACTTGGTGCCCAAGGCAGCCGTGGCAAATTTGCCCATCAGTCTTGGAACACATCAAAAGGGATGGATAACTTTTCTTTATTTTTGCTATTTGTATCTTCATTTTCTCATTTGATTTAAGATCTTCATTGTATTTTAACACCAACAGTCCAACACACATCACTAGTACTGTTATTTAATAGAAATTGAGGAGGACGATGATGATAATTATTTGGTTCGCTCGTCGTGCATAATGGTTAAAAATTCCTTGATGAAATTATCAAGTATATCTGAGTCCTCTTCATCTTCCTACAATTCTATCCATCATGGTATTTCCTCTCTCTCTCTCTCTCTCTCTCTCTATATATATATATATATATATAAAGTACGATGACTCTTTGAACTACGTATCTGATTGTACTTAAAAGCATCGGAACCCCCTCTTCTCTTTTTTTTTCCCTCTAGACATCCTCAATTTATTTTCCCTTCTTTTTTTTTTTTTTTTTTTGTTTTTATATTTTTGAATGATGTGTCATAATTCTTTCGATAGAAAGCAACACTGAAGATGATTTTATATGATGATGATGATGATGATGATAATAATAATAATAATAATAATAATAATAATAATAAATGAAGTGTATTTTATATTTGTGATTTCAGATAGAAGCTAAATGAATTTTCTATTCTTTGAATACACAAAAAGTGTAGAGAATCTTCACCGAACCAGAGGCATATTGGTTTTTCAGTATTATTATACAGTCAATAATTTATTATCAAATCATTTTGTATATTTTTATGGAAGGGGCCATGTATTTTAGTCCCTTCTTGAAACTAGATAATTTGGTGAGTGTTTTAAAAAGGCTAATTAGCTCTATATAGCTCTATTTTTTCACCTTATTGTTCAATATAATCTTATCCTTTAAAATTTAGTGATTCTAACCCTAAATCTCACCCTTTTTTGCGCAATCTAACATGTTTAATTTAAAAAGACTGTAAAGCGCTTAAATTCTAATTTAACTAAAAATTAGTAAATAAAAATAGATAAAAAAAAACATAATTTGGTTGTATTGAAAAAATTAATTTAAGAATTTAGGGATGGTAATGGGGCCCGATTGATCTACTTCATAATCCTCCTAGAGTAGAGTAGTGAGGACAGAATTAATATGTGCGTCGAGTAATGCAGATCGACTTTTTAATGTGTCTATCAATTCATTTATTATATTTTTTCTATTGTCTAAAATTTTTCCTCATTTATATTACATTTTTATTAGTTTTAACAAAATGTATAGTTGTGAGTGGATCAGCGTGAACTCTGGTCTATCCCACTTCCCAAGCTTGTAGATCGAAAAATGCTGCTCCATCAGCGCGGATTCAATATGTTCAATGCGAATAAAATATTTTAGCCATTACTACAAGAAACTCAGTAATATTTCAATAAGAAATACTAAAATTTAAAATTCGCGAACATGACTTATTTATTTTTATTTATTTATTGCATATTAATTTTAATTTAATTAGAATTTGTGGGTATTATTGTCTTTTAAAGTCGAAAAGGTTATATTGTACTAAAAATGTGAGATTTAATGTTAGAATTGTCAAGTTTAAAAAGATAAGGTTAGACTGCACAATAAAATGAAAGGTTAATGTTAGATTGCGCAGTGTATTCTATAGAGTCCATGGTGTCCAATGGATGCAGTAGCAAGCCCTTATTAGACATATTGGAGGATGGTCCCGCAATGTGTCCCATAGAAGCCTGCCATATAATTCATTGAACACCATAAATGGACTCCATATTAGGACTATGCGCCAATTAGCCATTTTAAAAATGTTTTGGATGGCCAAGAATGACCACACTATTTTCTTTAGACTTTCAATAAAAATATTCCATCACTTGGTGCCCAAGGCAGTAGTGACATTATAAATTTGCCCATCAGTCTTGGAACACATCTAAAGGATTGAAACTTTTCTTGATTTTTGCTATTTGTATCTTCATTTTCACATTTGATTTAAGATCTTCATTGTATTTTAACACCAACACACAACATCACTGTTATTTAATAGAAATTGAGGAGGACGATGATGATAATTATTTGGTTCACTAGTCATGTATAATGGTTAAAAATATCGTGATGAAATTATAATGTACTAGTTAAACCACCCGTGCAATGCACGGGTAGGTAACCGCGAAAAAAAACTATGGCGAATATTGCTAAAGATATAAATTTTATAAATATAATCATGTAGGCAAAAAATATAGCACGTCAAGTGCTACATGTACAACATACATACAAATGCAGCCAATATAGTCTTATAGAAAATCTAAGTAGTGTTAGTCTGTTAGATATGCTATCATGTATATTGTTAGAGTATAGGATACATAACATTTTATGAAACGAATAGATCAAGAAGAACAAATTAAATAAAACTCGCAACAACGACCGGATAAATGTGCAAGGTCATATATAAGGAATTATTATATTTGTTAATTGAATTATAACATACCTTTCAGAAACGTAATGTGCAAGGCCATTTACAATTAATTATTATATTTGGTAATTGAATCATAAGTTAGATTTTTAAATACTTTTAGAAAAACACAAGGACTAATATTATGGACAATTGAATAATATATAGGGAAATGTGAATACGTACACTATATTTACCATAATTATCGTTCCCAAAAAATAAAAAATAGACAACGAATAAGAATTACGTATATTATTTGATTCACAATATCATCTATCAATAGTGTCCGTATAATGATGTCCAATTTGATAATCAATATACAGTGTTATCTATTCATATATGTGTTATAGAGTTCATAATATATGGGTTAGGGTAACGAAAAGTACATGAGTCCATTAATATAGGTTGACAAAAAGTTCAGTATATATTAAACATAAGAATCAATGGATTATTTCAAAAAATAATGATACTAAAATGGTAAATGTATGATTAAATTACGTATACAAAGTTTAAAAAAAAAAAGAATAATTGACAAAGCAAAAAGAAAATTATTAAAAAAATTTTAATTGAGACATTCTATACAAATAATTTGTGAGATCGGAACACCATCTAAAGTTAGTTATACACACACTCTATGACGCATGTAAAAATTCAAAAATTATTATTATGCACACAAGTATGTTGGTTATTATGCCTACAAATATAGGTGGCACACCAATGATCCGAGCCAAAAGGTGGCTGTTGAAGCTTGGATGATTCCTTAATAATAAATTTAAAATTAAGCATAAACTTCTTCTGATTAAATTTAATTGCATTGGCTGACGAAACCAGGCGTGAGTAAATCGTGACTAATTGGTGACCCCTAAACATTTTAGAAGTCTGCCAATAGCCAAGGTTAATACGAAAACTATAAAGCAAATTGTTTTTTAAAAGAACTTTCACAACATAATAAACATAAGTAAACGTCAAATGAGCAAAATGGCAGATCCGTAAGTAAACGTCTCAACATTTTTTATGCACTACCGTGATGCATGTAAATATTAAACAAAGCTAACTCAATGTAACTTGATAACTAAATGATCAATGATTCACCACACAAATGAGCAAAAATAATAAAAAATCTGAGATTTTAATCTGATCTTCCGATCTTGCATACTTCAAAAACAAAATAAATGAAACCTTGTGCAAAAATCTCAAATCTTTAAACCAATCACATCAAATTATATGCAAAGCATCCATGAGTATACAAAAATATATCCGTACTAAAATAATAAAATTAAGTAATGGCAAGAAATATTCAAATAGCCATTATATGCCTTGATTACAAAAATAATGAATGTAGCAAATACGGGAAAAGGGAAGCATCAAATGGGTAGCAGCATCCAAAATCCATCAGAAAAACAGTTTAGAAAACCAAAATGAAAATAAGCAAAATAAAATAGATTGTTTCCAACTGTATAATATTGTTTTTCACTTGTCCCCCATCTTGATAACTTTGCGGATTAACAGAGCCACCACAGTCTTCAATATTATCACCAGTGTGCCTCTTCAGAGGAGTCTTGATCGGAGACGTAACTTCATTGTCGCTCACAGAATCATGGTCATTGCTCGCTTTTGAATTGACCGGCTCATCATCATCGTCCTCCAATTGTATAGCGTGGTTAGTCCTCTTACACTTGGTGATCAAAACGGGATCACTAGAAAGCTGTCTCACAACATAATTTGGGTCACCTCCTTCAAAATTCCGCTCCTGTACATGGACTTTAAAGAGAAATTCTTGACCTATCAATTCATTAAAGTCTGATGGAAAAGGCAGTTTGTATACACCCTTTCCCATAGACGACGGGTCGGCATTTTTAGCATCAACAGCCTACACAAAGTAATGAGACGTCAGAAATTTAGAAATGAATAATGGGAACGAAATTAGTACAATCAAAAACTATTACAGAGAAAAAACACAGCATGGCATATAAACTACATGTAGAATTAAACAGTAAAAAAATTACTGCTTGCAAACAGGAAAGTATCTCGAAATCTGTCTTGTTGAACAATTCTTTGCATTGATCATCCCAAAACAAAAGAGACATGCCATTGGTGCCATCGCCAAACAATGGCAATCAATTTGTAACATGTCTCTCGCTCAGTTTGTCCACAAGAATCACACCTAAAATGTTTGATATTTCTGTTGGCCTTTTGCCTTCAATTCTTACAAATCTAAAAATACCAGCCCATATCCTCATTGAATCCAGATACCATGACAACTATGAATACAAAGACATCCTGAACGAATAAAATATAAAAAAAAAAAGACAATTTTGAATATATAGACACATATATGCACAATGTATCCAAAAATAAAACGTGAATACCTGGTTTATGGCAGCGATAGCATCCAAAGTCACAACCTCATGGACTTTATTATCTACTTCTTCTTGGATAGTTTGGCTTGAAAACACAGAAACTTGGCTAACTTGGGAAGAAGACAGATTCTCTTCTGGAGGAAGACTAAATTAGTTATGACATGTTAGAACTATGTAATGCAAATATAACAAAGCAAATGAATGAGACAACAAAAAACTTGGAACGCTTAAAAAATCAAATATGGTTGAACAATGTTTACCTATCCCGGAATTGATCAATCTCAGGAATGGAGGAATTGACATACATTCTGGTGATATTATATAGGGAGTTTTAACACCAACCTCTATCCAAAAGATATTTTAAATAAAGATTTTAGTTAATGCATCTCCAGACGCTTCCCAGAAGTGGTTTCCCGAAAACGTGGCTTATCACCAGGCTTATCAACCATACGGCCAATTACATCTAAAATAAGTTAATGCAAAAAAGGAGAAAATTAGAAAAGCAAAAAACCAATAAAATGACAGAACAAATGAGAAAAAATTAATACCAAACAGGGGAACTTTGTCAAAATGTGTAGATGACTTAATTTCAGTGAAATCCCTGAACGTGTAAATGGTCGAAGGAAAAGAACGATCAATATGCGACAGCACTGATGTCTTCTCACAAAATATCAGCTTGTACTTGTGCCCAGTAATTGGATAAGTCTTTGCATTATCCTTGACACTAAATGTTCTCAGTGTATATAAATTCTGCTCCTCAATAAGATCGTCAAACCTCCGAAAAAGGTTAGATGATACTGATGTCTGTATTCGATCACCCTATCAAGAAAAGAGAGGAAAAAAGACAGTGAACTAAAGCCATTATGTGTTCACATGGAATACTGTCATAACCCATACATTCTTATATATCTCACTCTATAAAAATTTAAATCACAAAGACATATGGAATATACATAAATATTTAACAGGTACTGTCATAAGTTGTGCATATTTATCTAACTATATAAATATTCAAAGGACAAAGACATTATATTATATATAAATATTTAAAAGCTAATGTTATAACCTGTGTATATTTATATATCTAACTATATAAATATTATTTCAAAAATAATTAAAATTCTTGATAGGCATAAAAGAGAGTAAACTAATTAATGCACTTGATAGTTGAGTTAGATGAATCTTGATAAAATATTTAATTCATAAATCTATAGGAATGAATTTTGAGACATCAATGAACAACGGATTGCCAAATTATTCCATAATAGCCACAAATTAAGTCTTGATAAAATGTTTCATATTGCCCATATCTGTTTTATTAAAATATTTATTACACATACAGAAACACTCGCCGATAAAGAGCAAGGATTACTGATGTAAATGTAGCCCAAACAAAGTTAATCCACCAAGCCATAAAGAATACATTATATTCTTAACTAAAACAGAATATCAACTTTTTCTTTTCCAATTAGGCAAAAAAATTAGTTAAAACAAACGGTAAACCGGGGGCAAGTAGAAAATTTTGAAACAAAATATTGGCTATACCAACAAATCATAATGTCAATAATTAAAAAATAATGGCAATTATCAACTCATGAAAAACTAAAAACTTGGCCAAGCAGAAATAATCGAAACAAAATAATGGCTATACTAATTGCAAATAATGGGAATTATTATCAGTTAAATAAGCTCGTAGAACTTACAGCACTATCAATGAAGACAAACTGCAGTGATTTCCCTCCCCATTCGGTTTCAAGAACCATCCATTTGGCAATACAACGCACCTTAATATGCCAATCGATGCGTTTAGGATTAACATCTATAATCTTCGAAGCAGGTGCCATTTGTAAGGGTTAAAGTCGACTGCACTGTGTAATTGTGACGGCTGAAATTCGGTATGTAAGAGAGGGCTACTCGATCGAATATGTAAGGTGGATAAATGCTAAAACCTGGTAGTTGAAAGCAAAATCTAAAACCGTAAAGGAATATAATTCCTTCGTAAGGAGGATTTCGCAACATATGGCAACTCGCGTCGCAGAAATCGTCTAATTGGTAATCTAATCTATCACGATTGGGCATTATGTGTTGGAGATTTGAAAATCCTAAAATCGGATAACAATTTAGAAGATTAGCTGAAGGGAGTGAATAAGGGAAAGTAGTGCATATGAAAGAAACCCTAGATCGCATTTCCATATTCCAGTAAGAGTTATATGAAGGAGATGGAATGAGGAGCAATTTTAGGCTTGTTAGATGGAGGGCCTGTGTTGACTGGGGCAGCATAAACATATTCCACGAAGAAGATAGAATTAGCAATTATTTTGGGTTTAGATGGAGGGCCTGCGTTGGGGTAGAAAATGGTGGAAGCAATAGAAATAACAAATCATAATTACATACAATGATTTATCCACGACGCTAATATATCAGGGGAAAAAATCAAGACTACTAATGGAATAGAACATGGAAATTTGAGCGTGCTTCGTATATTTGGCATAATAATTTATTATGGAATAGAATAATTGAAACACATCATAATTTATTTATGGTTAAGGTGTAGAAATGAGAGAAAGAATAATAAATATGGATATAATAATAAACTTGGAAATAGACTAAAGCACAGGGTAGGGGATGCACCGCAAGGGTGCGGTATCTATAGACACCACGAAAAAAGAGTGGGAAAAATGTGATGTCTATAGATACCGCAACTCTTGATTTAGAGTATAATAATCCTCTTCATCTTCTTACAATCCTTCCACCATAGTATTTCTTAGGTATGGCAATTTCGAACCCAAAACCCAATACCCACGGGTACCCGTGCCTTTAAGTATTAGGTCAGGTACAGGGTCAAGAATCTCACCCTGAATTCTTATCGGGTCGGGGACGGGTCATGGCCACCCCCGACCCCGCCCCCGCCCTGAACTAATACCTGATAAGAATTTTTTTCCTAAATTATAAACAAAAAATTTGATATAAAATGAGCAGTGAGGGGTCGTTACCTGAGTTCCAACCTTAAATCAACAAGGCATCACCGCCTTGGCCACTGATCTTTTTGTTAATTTTTTTACTTAATCCAATACTAAGCCAAAATTTGAATTTCCTTACAATAAAAAATAAAATCAAGACAACACAAGCTAATATATACACTAACCTCTAATTTGGATGGTTTTTTGATTTTTTTTTTTTTTTTGAAATGTGGATAGTTTTTTTTATGTTGTTTCTAATTTTTTTTTAATTTTTTTAAGATTTTCTTAACAGGGCGGGTAACGAGTATTTTTCGCAAACCCGCCCAGTACTTGATTGATTCAGGTAAGGGGCGGGGGTTTCCTTAACGAAGCAGGTACAGGGGAGGGCAAACCCGCCCTGTTGACATCCCTATTATTTCTTCTCTCTCTCTCTAAAGTACGATGACTCTTTGAACTACGTATATGATTGTAATTACCCCCTTACAAAACCCCAAGAAGATATTGATAACAATTTTTTTGGCTAATTACCTAATTTAACCCTGAACTTTCAGGCTATTATGATATATAATACATATTTTTCAAATTTAACAGTTTTAACATTAAATATTACATTTTCAGCCCTATCTATCCTTTTTGAATTTAAAAAGATTAGGCGTTGTTTGATCCTCTTTAAATTTTCTCTTTATAAATTCACCTACCATGATTTGACTGTTAATTTGATAACTACTCAACAATCACCATATATTTCAAACTTCAATTAAATCTCCACCACTCATTTCAACTCTTTATAAATTCACTTTATAAATTGAAAATTTAAATAGCTTCAAACAAGCCCTTAGAATATAATCCAAGTTCTTATTAAACTAAAACCAATAGTTAAGAATTTACATTAAAAAAATCAACACATATTATTAGATTGTGTTGAGAAAATCAAACTTCTGATTTTATGCAAAAAATACACATTAAAATTTAATATTCTTGAGTATAACTTATTAAATTTTTTTATATATATTTCTTATTTACTAGTATTCAATTTAGTTATAAAAAATTTGAGGTTATTATAATTTTTCTTTAATAATAATAATAATAATAATAATAATAATAATAATAATAATAGAAAGGGTAGGTTACACACAAAATAAAATAAAATAAAAATAAAATTTGAGGTTAGTAATGTCAAGATTAAAAGATTTGGGTTATGAATCATAATAACATGAAATGTTATGGTTAAACAACATCAATTAGCCAAATATTTTCTCTAATAAAATTGTGGTGTCATCACTTAGCAATAGCAATGGGGCCGGTTCGAGTCGTATACCTTTCCCACACTCCGTCCCGTTAGAACTTTACCCGCCCCATGACCTATTTGAAGCAGGGCTGGGCAGGGATTTAAAAAAAAATTACATGTTACTTGCCTTGTTAAAATGCATTAAAAACATTCAAAATACATAAATAACCAAAATAACAGTAATCTAACATGGAGCGTAACAAAATTATACACAAATATTTGTGAACTAATCTAAGTTCAAGCGTTAAAAATTTAAATGTTCAAACATTAAAAATATCATGAAATAAAATCTAATTTAGTGGAAAAAATTTCACAAGAAAGATGTGTGCAAAGTGATGGATGCTTGGTATTTAAACTTACAATTCTTAATCCTTGCTAAATTTTTTTAATTTACAAAAAAAAAAAAATCTTAAATAAGGCAGGTCGAGGCATTCAATACCCATCCTGCCTCACTAAGCAATCAAGACGGACAATTGCGACCAGTCCCCACCACATTACTTAACGGGGTCAGGTATTACCCATCTCATTCGGATTGGAGCTTTGTGAGTATCGGGCTTCAGGTTCAAACTGCCATCTTACTGATCACCTTTAGAATTATGTTCTCAATTTTTGTTTCAGTCGCATTGTAACTTCCAATCTTTCATCAATACAGGACATTCTATACTTGATGATTTTCTTCTAAAGTTTCATTACGCTGACATATAATTGCTCCAAGTATTTTATGCAAGAAACTGTTGCAAATAATTAGCATGATGGCCAATAATTCTTGTATAAATTCCATACTTGTAATCAAATGCACCCTAAATTTTTTACATGGAACTTTGTTTCTCATAGTAACACGCACTTGTTTCTCATAGTAACACGCATATTATTAAGTGCTCTTTAAAAAATGCAATTATCATCATATTGATTATGATCATTATTGATTAGTCTACTGAGTATCCCTTATATAATATCTTTCATTAATAGGAAATTTCATCATCGCATAATTTTCACTAGGATATTTAAAAGGTGCTCTACATCCCTAAGATTTCTCAGGCAAGTCAACGATTCCCTAATCTTCATTTGACATTTTTTATGCTGACTATTAAATTTTGAATTTCATCGGCTTTATGTGATTTTATATAAGAATAATGTTATTTATATAGACTAGTTTTTCACTTATGTGATGCACGAAAAGAGAAATTTAAAACAATTTAACTGATCTATATCTATAAATATATTAGAGCAAATTAGTTTGCAGTACCTTTATACCGCAGTCTTCCTTTCAAAATTGTGAAAAATGGGGACTTTATAGTCTTTTTGTTTTATGTTTGGTAATGTGTGCGGTTATATTGACTTATTTTAATTCCTGAGTTATTTATTTCTCTATTTTTCAATTAATTAGGAATTATAATCCTTATATATTCTTATCTTCAAATATTTTGATTAAATATTTTGCTAGATATATCTTATCTTCTTAAATATTTTGCTAGATTAATCTACATATTCAAAGTTTTTTGATTTTTTAATTTAAAATTTTTTAATATATATGTCTTAGCTAGCAAGTAATTTGTAATTTGTATTAGACTATTTACTTTTTAGCTGATACATTAATATTTAGTTATTTTTTATGTGCTTTTAAAACGAGTAGTTATTACGTTACCTATTTTATATATAATAAATATGGTTTAATTAACGTTTCATAGTTTATAAAATTGCCGTCACAATATAGTCACAAAAAAAATAAAATGTTTAATTTCCTGAAGTATAAGAATGACAATGGGTCGGGTCGGGTCGGGTACGCTACACCCGTTAACATACCCATAAAAAAATGTTTTCCCATCCCCACTTAAATCGGGGATGGGTCGGGGAAAGGCTGGTACGTGTAATTCATATTACCCATTTATTAGCCAATTTAAATATATTTATATATTTTTATTTTCATTTTTTTGTTTAATGAATAATATTCTAAACACTAAAATTACAATAGAAATACAAAGATTTTTTTATAAGTTTTATCATATTTTTACTTTTCAAACCATTAGAATTTTTAGTAAATATTTTTATCTTTGTCAAAAAAAAGTTAAACGGACCGGATACGAGTAAAAATTATCATAACCTTCTCCGGCGCATTTATAAGTTAGGTTGATTTTTTTTTTTTTAATCTCATCCCCGACCGAATTACCGATTTAGACGGGTACTCCCGTTTTAATATGACCGAGTACCCGTGGGTGTCAAGTTTATCGGTTTTTTTTTTTTTTTTTTGCAATTCTTACTAAGATCACTTAATAACATTCTATTTCTCATCCATGCATATTGTTATGTGCTCTGCTTTAATTGAAATGGAACTGAATGTAAAATAGCATAAGAGATAGAAAGTTGTTGACGCTCTATTGAAATTATACTATTACAGTAATTTGGTCAAATATGTCTTCCCCTATATATTGCTGTCAATGGCCATTTTACCCCTTTTTGAATCAGTAAATAATATTTATTTATGTTATTATCTATATCATATATATAACTTTATGTGTTAATTTCACTTCAATTATTAAATTTATTGACGTTGATGCAATTCTTTTGGACTATCTATTGGTGACAACGTTTCAAGTACTATGGGGAGCATATGAGAAGAAATTGATGGCTTGACTTTCTGTTGTTGGTGGAACTCTTTCTGTTTCACCTTCTTCATTTTTTTCTTTTTTCAGACTAATTTTCTCTAATTTCTTGCATTAAATTCCAACTTTAGCAATGGACTAGAGCCTGAGAATTCGCGTCTAACATCGGAAACGAAATTGAAAATGAAGAGGCTTTGAATCATCATGAGCTTTTGTAAGAAATATATGGCTCAAGTCCACTGAATAAGATGTGGCAACAAAATTGCATCAGTCGGTGGGGGATTTTTCCCCTACTTATGGTTGTGAAATTGCATATAGTGATAGAACGGGTTTACAGCCAGCAACATTAAGGAAAGAACAATTATTTTCTTTTAACTATCTCTAATATGGAGCTCATTTATTTTATTCGAACTGGGTCTCCTAATTGTATTTAATTTAATTTCAGAGGCTAAGAAAAATGTGGAGATTGTGTGTATATGACTAACGACATTGAGGTCATTGACTTAGGAGTCAAGAAAATAGTGCATGAATAAATTAACAAAAAATATAGAGATGTGCATGGGAATGAATTTAGGAAATTATCTTCTTATACTTATTTTTCTTATTCTATCTATTTGGTTTCTTCAATTTTGATATTGATTTCCAAGTAAAATTTTTTGAGTAACATGACCATATAAAATTTAACCATAAAAAATTATAAATTTCATATTATTTATTTTTCTAAATAATTTGATACGTAATCTTCCCGTACAACGCACGTGTGAGAATTTAGTGATAAGTATTTGAGAAATTAGATGATCACACATGTGAAAAGGGTAAAGAACTCGATATCGTAATATAATATCATATATTTATTCAAGTATATTTATATTTTATTTTAATCATAGTTTGTGTGTGCCAAGACCCGTGTTGTATAATGGTATCTTAGCTAGCCATTAAACCCTTCATCTAGATTGCTGGATTTTTATAAGAATGAAAGGAAAATTTTAAAAAATGATATAAGATAACTAGAAAATGGAATCATGAAGATAAGATAGAATTATGAAGATAAGATAACTTGAAAATTTTGAAGATAACTCAAGTTGAAATTAAAAAAAAAAAAGATATAGAAAATATTTACCACACTGATTTCCACATTTGGAAACAAGAAAGACAAAGTTGTCCTGCTTCTAGGAAAATTGGCAGGAAAACTACAGTAAAATTGTACCGCATGCTCCTTTTATTTAATTAATATATATAAATATATATATATATATATATTAGAGACTGGTCTCAGTCTACTTGTCATTTATTTATTAGTTACTGAAAAAATAAATACTCTTACGTATTTATGCATGTCTATCAATCCCCAATATAGTGATGCTAGTTACAGTGGGAATCGGTCTCTAAAATAGATTAACATCATTACTCTTTATGTAGTAATATAGTAAAAGGTAATGTAATATAGTAAAAGGTAATACAAGTTATAAATGCACAAAAAATTTCATAAGTTAACAAGTTATTCCCTTTTTTTTTTTTTTTTTTGAATCAACCATATATTCATTTATCAATGAATTAATAACATCTATCTATTAATTAAATGAAATGAGCTGTGACACAATTTTACCGCAGTTTTCCCACTATTTTTCCTAGAAGTAGGGATAATTTAGTGTTTTTGTTTCCAAATGTGGTAATCGGTGCGATAAATGATTTATATATCCATTTTTTTTAATTTTCTACTTGAGTTATCTTTAAATTTTATGAGTTATCTCATCTTCATAATTCTATCCTTAAGTTATCTTATATTTATTTTTTGAAAATCTTCATCTCATTTTCATTAAAAGCCAGCAACCAAGAGGGGTTTTATTTAAAAGTTTGAGAGTTAACTAAGATATCAATACCACATAGGTCTTGACGCACACAAACCAAGTTAATATAGTTGTTGATTTTTATGAATTGATTATTTATATCATACGAAAATATTAAAATGAAATATAACTATGCTTACAAAATATATATATATATAGCATTAATAATTAAAAATTTTAAAAAATAAAATTAAAAAGAAGGAACTATCCGTCTATGTAATTTTCTTCTTAAACAAATATGTGATATTGTACTACGAGATCAAGTTTTTCAACTTTTTTTTTTCATGTGTGAGCATCTAATTTTCTCAAATACTTATAATAAGTTAAATTACTTTGAATTATTCTTCCCGTGCATCGTACGAGTGGAAAAACTAATTCTAAAAATGGTAATTTTTGTTGCTGAGATTTTATGCATTTCTATTTTATATAATAACGTTGTTAATGCACGATTTTTTTCTGAAAATAAAAGATGAAGTCCTCATTTGTACAAATTAATTTGGTTGGGCCTTCGATGCAATTCTCTTACAAAGCTCTCTGCAATCCCCTTCCTATTTGAACGACTCTAGCTCTAGGGGGAGCACTCGAACTCTCGAGGCATCGTCTGATCAATTTCATCAGTGTCGATTTTGCACAAGAATTTCAAGGAAACATGCGATTAACCCCAATACTGTACAGAGCTCGTAAAGCCATTCAAGATTTGGATTTGTTGAAGGTCCTGCAGTCCGAAATCAATTACGAACCCTCTTCCAATCGCTTCCAGGTATAATTTGCATGTATATAGTAGAGGAGCTAGAATATGCTGTTTAGATGAATTTATCCGTTAATGTGATTCAACTGGATGGATAATTTTTATAGGCTTTTCTTTGAATTGGGAATTGATGATGCCCGAGGAAGGTACAACATTTTGAAGCATAATGTACTAGGTAGTGTTGTAATGGTTGTTGCTTGCTCTATTTCTGTAATATGTGCTAGGGAAAGTTGTTGGCTGAGAACTGGAAATGATGGCATTGAGTGCGACATAGCTTTAGCCTTCAGTTCGTCGGAAGTCCATTAGTAAAGGACCTCTTAGGCCATCCCAACCCTGGTACTCTATTTTACAGTAGATATACTCTAAAATACAATACAACATATTCTATTTTAAAAAACTTCTCCAACCCACAAACTCTATATCTTCTCTATAACATTTTTTTAATACTTTTCTTTAATATTCAACCATTAACATATTCTTTGAAAAAAAATAATTATGCACACATTAGTAACCCGGACGCGATTAAGGAAATATTTTTACAAATTGCATTCAAACAATGCAGGTGACCTCGCAAATTAATTTCTTCATTTTGTTTCAAATTAGTACGTTGACAAGGACTAAATTAGGTAAAACAAATTTAAATATTCACATACTGTATGAACAACCGAGTGCAATTAAAGAACCTAAAAATAACATTAGATTAAAACGATGAAACCGACCCAAAAGAATAAAAAGAAAAAAATGAGATTCAAAGACAAGACATGTCGAAAAAAAACTACATAAAAAAAAACTATGTATAAAAAAAATAAAAACTAAAAAAAATAAAGAATAAAGGAAATGACATTTCCGTAATTAAATAGAAATGCCATTTCATTTGCAGCAGCTACAGTGGTGCACCATATTAGCTGTTGCCATTTTATTGTGTGCTATGGAGCCCTTTTTGTGTGCTGAAATGGAGATTTACTCCATTATAGTACACGACTGGGGATGGCCTTAGGAAAATGGAATTCTGTGAAACTTCCATTTTCAGTAAAATGTTTGTTCAGAAAGTGCTTTAATTTGGCTTGGTTTAGTCGCCTGCACCTTATGGAATTACAGTAATACTTGTCTATCACACCTTTATCTTTGGCGAATGACATGAAAACATCACACAGAATACCTGTGTATCGCACCTTAAATCTTGGCACATTGGCTTCTTTGTAAGTTAATCCTGGAAATATAACCGAGCATGCTTTTTCTTTGTTCTTTTCTCTTTTTCCATTTTTTTAACAAAACTCCCAAAAGGCGCTGCCAAACAGCACCTGACTGCAGAAGAAAATTTAGATGGGGATAATTGTCCTGATGACTACACCATTGCTCACTTTAAATACTCCAGATATCCTTCCTTCGCACTAAATCCATAATTGGATAGATATCATAATCTCCATCCCCATCTCACAATCACACCACACCAGTTAATTTTGATCTTTCTAAGCGTTCTGTTTTTGTAGTAACTGTGACTCGAGTATATTTCTATTTTACAGTTCCAGACCTTATTAGAAGTGGTTGACATATTGAAGTAAAGTGTTCATTTTCAATTTTTTCTGGGCAGTTTAGGTTAACTTTTAAGCTGTAACTATTGATTTTGCTGCAGACAGATGAAAGTGGTTCTTTGGGAGATTTTGTTCTGGAATGGGATTCTCCAAAGTCCCAAGATGTGGTTTTGAGGAAGAAATGTTTGTCTGGAGAGGAAGTAGCAGTTTCAGCTTTGTTAGGTTGTGAGACATTCCAAGATGGTAGTTTTCCCAGGGAAGCTTTGATTAAAATATGTGTTAAAAAGCCTGGTTTAAACTCCCTCTTGCAGTTTGATTGTGTAGCATCTGGCAAAGGTACTGATGAATCTGAGTTTGACATTAAGAATGCCAATTACATTGATTCACCATTGTGCCTGGATTCTTCACTCTACAGAGGCCCCTCATTCAGGTACTGCTATAGTCGGAATACTTATATGTCCAATACCATTAATGCCCAACAGCTCTGATATTAATGACTTATCTACTATTACCTTGTTTATTGAATAAAACAGCGCAAGTGATGGTGTATCTTTATAGTTAAAACAGATATTAAGAGTTGAGGAATGAGGACCACTTTGAGTTTCGAAGCTCAAAACCCATAATTGCTAATCATAGGAG
Source organism: Nyctanthes arbor-tristis (assembly GCA_963692815.1). Classification (NCBI taxonomy): domain Eukaryota; kingdom Viridiplantae; phylum Streptophyta; class Magnoliopsida; order Lamiales; family Oleaceae; genus Nyctanthes; species Nyctanthes arbor-tristis. Next base: position 34,092 of record CAVNYN010269125.1, read on the forward strand.
AGGAAAGAACTCTCTTCTTTTATTTATTTATTTATTTTTTTGTTTGATTTTTGGAGTGGCAATAGTATGATCATGTTTAGTAACACATAAAAAGGTTAGTTCCTCACAAGTTTAAAATAAATATACTCAGTGATACAAATTTGAAAATAAGTCGCTTGTTTTGACAGTAAGGTACTAGTTTCTTATACAATAATAACTCTTTTCTATTTGAAGAAAGGTTGAGGAAAGTTTTCAGGCTGTTACTGATTTGTAGGCGTAGCAAACATACCATTTGAAAAGATTGAATATGTAAGCTGGTATTTTGCATTATTAAGCATTATTAGTGAAGTTTCATTCACATTGTTGTGTAGCCCGGGACATGATGCCATTGATCTCATGGTTGGATATTGAGAAGTGAAAGCATTTTGAGCATGGTTGTCCTTTGTGCTATGAATCTGATCACTTTTTCTGAATTAACAGATATAAATGTATTATCAGCTTTTGTATCTCAACACTTCATCACTGCCCTCAGGGGTGAAATTTTTGGGGTTCACTTTCTTCAATTATTCCACGTATACTCTCTGTTTTAACTCCTCCTTTACTTATTTGCAGTTCTTTGGACGAAAATTTGCAGCATGAGCTGAAGCAATATCTTGCTACCAGGGGAATTGAGGAAGAATTCATCAACTTTCTCCTGCTCCATCTACACAGGAAGGAGCAAGGTCAATACGTGAACTGGTTGCATAAGTTAAAAGATATGATAGGAGAAAATGAGTAAGAGAGATGTGCATAAAGCAGGTTAGCTTGTGAAATTTCAGTCCACTTTTTACGCATAACCCTTAATTGTTGTAGCCACTTGCTTGTAGGGGAGATCCGGGTACATGAGTGAGTTACATAGATATAGTGATGCTAAAATCTGTTGCTTTTCATGATTTTTTTAATGCGTCATGCTTGAGTTATAAGGATTCAAGAGGATTAATTAAGGACCAATCACAGAGAGAATGAAAAGAGCTCTTCCGATCTCTTCTTTCTTCCACCATTTATGCTGCACCCCCTTTCCCCTTGCCCGTTTTCCCTGTTTCACTTCTTCCCGACTTTCTAAATTTCTATAGTGCATATGCACGTGCATTCTTCAATCGCTATATCTAAAGGCACTTTCGTAATGAGATCGGAAGAGCTTCGTAGGTTGTAACTTCAGATTTCAAAATTTAAGCCCCCATAGCAATCTATTTCTAGTTTGAAATAAAAGTCGATCTAGTGAATTGAGTGGTAGAGATTTATGTAGTATATGTGGGTCTCATGAGATATGTGAATGTAATTTGTTTGACCAAATTTTATTTTAGAATAGAATGGGTTTGATACCTAGGCCTAAGCAAATTAGCAGAAATAAAGGATATCTTCATACCCCAACCCCTCGCCAGCCCGCACATTCGCACACTCAAAAACAGACCACTAATCCATCGTAGAGCTCATATTACACGTACAAGCAGGAAGGAGCTGCTGGCTGCTTATGCCGACACCATTATTTATAAAACATATTGCATTTTGGGGGCAAAATTCAATATCAGTTCAGTAAGTTCTGTACTCGAGTACATTTTAGTTTCCTTTTCTATGTCAAAATGGAAATAAAATTAGTGTTGGAAGATTGTGCGTCACTTGTGGGTTCCATGAAATATGTGGATTAGAAGAATAGTTGTTTCACCGATTTCTATTCTGACTTAGAAATAGGAAAATAACAGGAATCTCTCTTGTTCATCAATATACCATCCTCAATGTGCTGGATCAATAATACTCATCATAAATCTAATTTTTGGCGTTGCAGCCACATTATAGCCGCAACTAATGCAGATGGTTATAAAACCTTCCTTGCTTCAGTTAATATATGGCTTTAGAGTTGAATTAAGTTTGCTATCACCAGCAGGATCAGTTCCACATTGAATGCAACAGCAAATAAAATCTAGCACCCATTTGTATAGCAACAATTTTATTCTTCCAAGTTGTAATCTTGCTCGAACAATGTTGTGCAAAGTTCACATGATATAGTGTTTTAGCACATATGTTAACATGTGCATAACTTACATACAATACATAGTGTGTGTATCTTCTTTTAGATATGCAATCTAGTTGCACTTCTCTCTTTCTTGTTTGTAGGTGAGGATTGCATGTTTTTTCCTTGTTTATAGGTCACATAACTGTATATAGATGGGCAGACTCGAAGAATAGTCACGATATGTAACTTTACCCCATTGCAGGTTTTGACAGAGTTATACATGGAGTTGAGAGCCCTTATTTCCTTCTATAAAAACAAAAGTTGAGTCTACACACAGAGCATCTCTGATAACTCGTGTTAAAAACTGCATTGGCTCGTGGGTTAGATGGGATAAGTTAGCTGCTTGAAGGAATTCTACGTTGTATTGCAGTAACAATTTTGCTCACACATTTCAGTTCTATGACATACCTGAGGTGCTGTTGTAATGGTGGAGGATGCTTATACTCCAACCATCTCTTGCAGTCAAAACTCTGTTACAGAAGTAAGGGAGTAAAGCGTTCTTTCAAGCAAGGACTTGGTTAGCAGGATAAACAAATTTCCGCGTTGCACTCTCATTCCTATAATTTAATCTATTTCTATTGTTATTGTTGTATCAATTAGCCCGTCAGAAAACACATGTTATTTCAAAATAGAATTTGGCCAAAGTAATTTTATATTCACATCTCATTGGACCTACATATATGTTAAAAATGTTCTAACACCATATGTATGGCACCACGTGAAACTAAATTTTGGTTCCATAGCATTCCCCTCTAAGATTATTCTTTCATGAGTGCCTTGTTAGGAGATCAAGACAGAGAATCAGAATGTTTCTGCCAGGCAAGACTGCAAATATGTAGTCTCAACCCAGCATAAGCATAAAACATCTACAATGGTTTTTCGAAAAAAGATCGTCAAAGACTAGCATCGAGGAAGCACTAGAGGATTATCATCGGCTTGTCACAAGTACTAGAAGATTATCATCAGCTTGTCATATAGATTGCACTGATTACTCTTAAGGATTCAATAGCTCTGGAGCTTTTGGAGATGGCTTCAATACGGGAACTTCAGATAGCTCCTCGTAAATCCAGCGTGTTAATCCTCTTAGATCTGGTGATTTAGAAGGAGACGAACAAGAAGGTGAAGAGTAGCCAGGGACACCTTTTTTCTGGGATTGAGCAACTCGATCTTCAAATAGCATCTCGGGTATCTCCTGCATCTCCAAGTGCCTCACAGGACTCTCCGGCTGAAATTTCTCAAGGATTAGGTTCCCGCTGGTTGAATTGCTCTAACTTAATGATGGGCAAAAAATGGAGAAATTTGTCGGCTAAAGAACTATCATGAATGGTTTGACCTTATCGAAATCGATAGAAGTTTTAAATGCGAATAGTCACAGAAGTCAGCATCAAGAAAAGAGGAAGGGGAAAAGGATGATTGAAATGTACCTTTTGCATAGTTGATGCTACTGGAGATGATGAGCAACCATCTTAATTCAAAAAAATTTAAACTAATTACTTAGAAGCCAGAATGTATAACCAAGAAAGCTAAGGTGGTAACATTTTATTACCAATATCCGCTCCCTGTGACTTCAGAAAATCATGCCAGTTGCAATCAATGGCAATGGCCTTTCTCTGGGCTTTGATGCATTTTTCATGATTGTGAAGGAACCGCTCTTCCTCAATAAGAGCAGGGGCATTCTTTTCAGCAACAGGATTTATTTTCAGACTCTTCTTTGGAAATGCCTATCTCTGTGAGGGTGGCCTAGCGGAGTTTGTTAGGTTGCTGAGTGCTTTCCTACCAGCTGTTTTCCCTCCAAAAACAGGCTTAGTTTTTGAAAAACTCAGATCTTTCTCCTTTGAAATGTCATTCTTTGTTTGAAGCCGGGTAAAGTTACTCGAGTTTGATAGATCGTTAAGAGCTTTTCGTCCGCCAAGCACTCCTTTCTTATCAGCCTTGGTGAAACCTGTCTTTCCCTCGAACTTAGCAGCACCTAAGTAAGAGAGAAAATGATAACCAATGCCTAACAAAGAAATACCAAAAGACTATTCTATGTGATCCGAGAGATAAAATAAATTACAGGTTATAAATAGCAATTACCATTAGAGCGGATATAGAAGTCCTGATCCTTAATGAAGTGACTAGCTGGGGTTGCCATTAGTGCTTGTTCAATAAAATTCAGTAGAATGATCTGCAGTCACATATATATGAAAATTAGCAGTAATACATGTAAGAAAAACATTAATCATTGGTCATCCATGATACACAAGTTAACAGTATAACTCTTTAACAAATTTACAGAATTCTTGTAGAAGTTACCAATGCTTGTTATTTGAACTTATTTTTCACAGTACTTGTTAAAAAGACCAGTATTCTTTTCAACTTACCGGTCTTACTGTGATAGTATTTAAACATTCAGGTATTCACATGTTTGAGATAGAATGTATAGGAAGATATCAAGTCCCGGTTGCGGCACACGCAAATAAAATATTGGAATATGAAGGGAAGAAAAAATAGAAGAAAAGAAAGTAGATGTGATGTTTCCAGGTAGTGCGGGCTAAAAGAACATTACTTCCATCAACACATAACAAAAGGCAAAGACACTCTGCTGCACCAACTTTGACGGTTAGAAATGAAAACTGGAGGAGATCAGATTTATAATAAAACCCTGTAAGTTTTAACCTTAAAAAGGTTGGATATTAAGGTGCTAGGTATATGAAATCATGCAACATTGGAACTAAACGACTTTGGACTTCTGATGCACGGAACACCATAAAATACCACTAGACCAACGTTGTACCACAGTATATACAAAAACCATACTCCTGATGCTCTCCTAGAAATTACCTTCTTGAAGGCAAAACAGTTAGAATATACACTGAAGATGGATATACCCTAGATGTTAAACAATTATCAAATTCTAGATGTTAAACAGTTAGAATATACCCTAGATGTTAAACAATTATCAAATTCTTACCCTAGATGTTAAACAATTATCAAATTCATTCTTCAAAACAACTAGAATATATATTTTGAGGCAAAACAATTAGAAAATCTCTCCGGCATTTCAGCCTTCACACGCGCACACACATCGCAACCAGCTAAACATGAAAAACTTTACTTATTCCCTTTTTCCTAATAGCCATCCTTTCCAGGTTATGAATTCAAGCAGAGCCGGTTTTGTGATATGTATCGCCTGAGGCGAACTTACAAGAGATTAGCGCCCATGGGCAATTTTTTCCCCAGCAGGGGCTAATAGACATGAAAAATTAATGTTTATTTATTTCAACTATATGTACATTACTTATATCACCACTAACTAATAAAAATTTAACATACAAAAATTAGAGCATAAATTAGGCCAACAATGCATAATTGTATAAACTAATAAAAAGCAAATTGTTGTAACTTGTAAACAAAAAACAAGGCTAACAAAAGTTTTAAAAGTCTACTCACTCAAACAATACCATTATTGTACTCTTCCGATCTGCAAAAATATCAATCAAACATTCAAAATTGTAATTCTTCAATCAGTTCTTTTTTGATTATTTCATTATGTCTAAAAAAGAAGTGCTAAGGGTTGATAATTGCCCAGCACAAAAATTCACCCCTTTATCTGGGCGCCCGAGGCCCACGCCTCCTTTGCCTCATGACAAAACCAGCCCTGAATTCAAGCTGTCTAAAAATCACTAGATCACCATGGTATTGTTATGATTCACCTCCGAATAATGAATAGGTAGTTCGACTCTTTTTATTTGTCTTTTCATAGTAAACTGATGGGGGGGGATACAAAGCAATAGGTCGAATTACTATATAAAGAAGAGTTGTAAATTATAGGACTTCTTTTTAGAGTGGGAATATTTCGGTTTTTCTTGTTTCTTCTCTTCGATAAGAATAGGGATTTGAAATACAACACCCTGTATTCATATAAGTTAAAGAATTCCCTCTTAGCAAGTATTAGTCAACATAACAAAAAAAATTCCTAGTGCAAACTGAGGCAGAACTTTCTTGCTCCTATATACTTTTCTTTCTGTAAATCTTAAGTCATTACATCACAATGGTATATTTGATATGACAGACAACACATTTGGAGAAGTCATAACTTCTGGTAAAATATCGCACCACAAAAACTCTAGCTGGCAAAATTGCTAGATCTCTTGAATTAACTTCGGCCAACATTTACATTATTACTATATATACAGCTTTATTTTCTATCACTTCAAAAAGGTATTATAGTCAAACTCAAGGTTGAAAGCTAGATCTCATCCCAACTAAAGCCTCAATGTTGCTACCACCGTAACTCTCCCCTCCAGTATGTCATTTTCCATTTTTATAAACCATGTAAATTTGTTATCTTACTTCAAAAGTAAATTATTAACTTAACCAATGTTATGAGCTCAAACACAAGGCACAATAAACAAATTTCTTAGTTCTCTTCTGTAGAAAATCAACACAGTAATCAATTGAAAGAAAATCAGATCAACAAATCAACCAACTGTATAACCTCGGAACCCAAAAGCAATTGAACACCCTAAAGTACCTGCGCAAATTGTAAAGACCCTTGAATTCATTATTAAAAGAAATCATATGAAAGGGTTTAAAAGAACTTCACATCAGAAACAGTATTGAGGGTTCATTTCACATAAATCAGAAACCTGTAGAAATTTGACATTCTTGTCTACTTTTAGGGCTTTAAAAATTTTAAGAAAATCGGGTCTAAGCAAAAATAACAAACACACCTATATGTTGTTCGTGAGAAGCATAAGAAATCAGGGATCCAGTTCAATAATATACAAGGCACGACACACACAAAATAGTATTTCTAAAATTTTCACCCAGAAAACCGACTTCAGAAAATTCAAAAAAAAATTCCCAGAACCCTTGCCCAGAAAAACATCGTATTATTTCAAAATTAAATATCAACCCAAATCAACCATCAAACAAGAAATACATAGATTTGTTTAAAAGAAAATTTGAAATCACTCAGCGTTTTCGTATACCTGTCAATTGTACAAATACAAAATATTCTCCCCGCAATTTTACAGCTTTCCCGACTTGAAATCCCTGGTAGTGTACAATCTTCCACAAGAGTAAGAAGCGAAGATCAATTTGCCAACGCAATGGGTGAATCCTGAATATGACCGCTAGATAATTTTGATTTTATAATTTGTAATTTTTTTTGGAATTGAATGATTCTATAGAAGGGCGCGACGAATGCTGGGGGATTAATTATTTGAATGGTCCCTGAACTTTGCTCAGAGTTTCTATTTGGTCATTAAAATGATCTTTCAAGGATTTCTGAACTTTACTCCTTATTTTCACTTGGTCCTTAAACTTCTTTTTAATGGTAAATGAACTTTAAAATCTTTTATTCATCATTTTTTTTCCTTCGTTTTGAGCAAATTTCATTCATCATTAATCATGTCTTTTTCTGAAAGGAATCATGTCTTTTTAGTTAGAGCATCTCTAATGTTGGGTTTGTCCCGAAAGGGTGAAACAGTACTTTCCTGCATGAGAGAGAAAATAATGGAAGAATGCCGTGTGGAAAATTCAGAAAGTAAGAAGAGAGAGACTGACTCAAAAATTAAAATATTAATTATCAAGTGTCTAGACCATGCTCCAAATCCAGACTGTACTTGGAGACTTTTTAGTGCCACATAGATAAGTTTTTTTTACAGACCCAGCCACTGGAGATGCTTTTATATACTTCTGTTTTGTCAAATGCCCATGTCATTGTCAACTATATTTTCACAATTCTAAAATAAGAAAACAGATTCGTTCAGTAAAGAGAGAAAGAGAGAACAACCAAGAGAAATGATATTTGTATACACAAAATGTATAATTTTTATACACACCCCGTTGTATTTATTTAAATGTCTTTGACTCTATCTTTCCTTAAATCACAACTTCAGAGGAATGTGGGTAAATTCAGAGGCGTGTGTACAAATAGCAGTGCTCAACAACCAAATACTAACTTTAAGAGCAGTGCTATTTGTACATATAAGGTGTATAAAATTTGTACACACACCCTTAAATTTAAATACGCCCCTAAAAGTTTCTATTTCAAGGCATGGACATTTAGATCAATAGAAGAGAGTGTATACAAATCCTATACAAGCATGCATTCGATGTATTTATCTATCCAAATAACATTTTTCATAAAATTAGAGACACGAAGCATGCATTCGATGTATTCTACCAATGTTTCTTTCTAATGAGTGCTATTTGTACATATATATGAGTATACAAAATTTGTACAAATACTCATAAAAGTTGTCATTTCAAAAAAGATGTGATTAAGAAGATAAATACTTAGGTACGGTAAATGTATCATCCTACGTGGTACATTCGACCAATAGTACAACTCTATATATTTAAAGGTCTCCATGTCATTAAAGTTCTCATCAATTTCTCTCCCTCTCTCTCCTAAAGCTTAGCCCATGCGTGCTTTTCCTCTTTCTTCTTTGTTTCTCTACACATTTTCTTTTTCACCACTTGTGTCAAAATTGGATCAGGATTCTTTGGGTGGGGGATGTAAGGAGGATGGTGATCAGGCAGATCTCTGAGCATCTCCAATGCACCATGTCTTCAAGGAAAGTCTTGGAAGAAAGAGAGACACACAAAAAAAATTAGACGGTCTCACATGTTTCCAATTTTCTTTTAATCATTTTTCTCTCATTTACACAACTTTTTCCTCACTTTTCTTCCCTCGTATCCCGTGTAGGGTCTATTTTTGGACCTACATCAAAGATTTCACTACTACTATTTTATTATTATTTTTGAATTTCTATCTATCTCTCTCCTCTTTTTCACTTTTCCCTCTCTTTTTTTCTACACATCTTTCCACTAATATTCAATTAAAATAATCAACTTCTCTCTATTTCTCTCCTCTTCCGATCTCAAGACTTTGACATTGCCATTGGAGATGCTCTAAGATGTGGCTGGCCGCGAAATCAAACCCTCCATGTTATTATACAACCCTAAAACAAAATTAGTATTAGTATGCATTATGCAATTAATAAAAAATTCAATAGAATACAGATCAAATATTTTGTGTGTTTTATTGGAGTGTTAGCTTAAGGGCTTCGATTGTTGTGGTTGAGACGATGGCTGTACATACCGTTGATAATGGTTTCGAGAGAAGGAAGTCATGGCTGGTTAGAGGGAGGAAGAGGGAAAAGAAGAAGGAATATGTAAAGTGGGGAGGGAAGTGGAGAGAGAGAGAGGAAGAGAACGGTTGGGTTAATTATTATATATTATTGTATTATTATATTGTTAAAATTGCATTAAACAACTTGTTGTCATTAATTTAATGAAATGTAATTACACTGTTCGTCAGATGTACCATATAGAATGGTATATTCGCCATATGTAAAAGTTTCTCGGTTAAGGAGAGACATTTAAATTTAAATAAATACATGGGATGTGTACAAATTTTATATAAATTATGTACAACTAACATTTCTCCTTTCTAAAGTGATTGCATTTTTGCATGGCTACACGCCTAACCTCAACTTTTGTAGGCTTAAATCATTATTTCAATATCCTTTCATTCTTTATAGTTTATATTATTGAAAGGATATATATTTTTTCCAAAAGGGGGAAAAAGAAAGAAAACTTTTTCCCATCTCAAGTTTCTAATAACCCCCAGTTTTATTAGTGAATTTATGTGTGATATGCAAAGAAATGAAATTTACATCAGCTTTTTCCCTTCTTAGAATTTAAAAAATTGAATTGATAATCGAAATTTCTCTATTTTGTTAATACCATGTCTTCACATTTTTTTTCTCATAAAATTTTCAAGTTTTCAACCCTACATTTAAGTTGAATAAATAAATAAATAAATAAATTACTTTTCACAAAACCACTAAATGATCTTGAAGCAATTAACTACAAATATCGTTCCCACAATAAGCTTTCAATAAAAGGCATAACAATTGTTTTGAAGGTGAAATATGAAGTAATTTTTTACATCAGTAAATGGTCACCTGCTATAATAGTAACTGTATCAAATTGCTGTAACTAATAACTCCCCAACAGTGTTATGCATCTAATGAATTACAAAACAATACTTTTCATACACTGTGTGACGGAGGATTATCTACCCGAAGTACTCTTCACGACAACGCTGCCTTCAGCAAAGCCATATCTAGCTGCAAGAAAGATTACAAACCTGAGACGATACAGGCAATAGAATGTAGTTCTTGAGGGAAGTAGGGAGATCATAAGCACCTTGGAAGATAAGAATGGCGAAAGCCCTCAATAGTTTTCTATTTCAATTTCAATTTCAATTTCAACATAGAAATAGAGTAAGTGGAAATGAGTAATGAAGATTGCTAACAGTATTTGTGCCTCATTCAGTTATTACCTAATATGTGAATATGATTAGTTTGACTTAATTCTATTTCTTTTGAAATAGAAAGAGAAAACTGGAGTGCGTAAGATCAAAAAAGCAAACTGGTAGAACCAAAGTCAAGATTTGACTTGGAGAATCTGAAGGTGACCAGCATGGCAGGTAGTGGATAAAGAAATGAAACATTATTAAAACAGCGAAGCCTATATATTTTATTGAAAGAAGTTGAAACATCAAAAATAAAAATCGACTTTGATTTAACTGTGTAAAAAAGTGAAGACAGCAAAAAGGGGAAGACAGCAAAAAGGGGCAAAAATGAAGAACGAACTGAGCATCAAACTAGAAAAGCTAGAGGGGTCAAAGTTCACGTTGCACGTGGTCAAACTGGGTTCCAAAAAAGTAAATGCTTTAACTAATAATACAGAAACCCTTTAGATAGTCATTGTTTCCCACATCTAATGAGAGGGAAATCAGGTTGCAGAAACCTTATTTTTCGATGAAGAAACCACCAACCTGAACATTTAAATTTTGAATGAAAAGAATCTGAAGGCAGCTTTCCGCAGGAAGACTAATGGTTCTCAGATTACAGGATTGATCATATTCAGAATGCTAAACTCTACACAATTAATCACTTTTGGAAAATAGAGGCCTACCACAACAGTCTGCATGAAAGAAATCATAAACCAAAGGCATTGCAGATGTATTACTATGCCCAAATCTTTCTCACGGCTCATTAAAAAAGGGCTTAAAAACTACTTCAGACCCTTCCATTCAGAGGATGCAAGATAGCAAGAAAGCAACGACTGCTTATTACACATTTCCCAAAGAATTTGAGAACTTCAATTATCCAAAAAATTAGGCAACACATCAAGGCCAACGAGAGGCCTTCAGAAAATTATAAAGATCAGAGTCCATGAAGGGAAGATACTTCCTACATAATTACGCCCAAACCGAGCATGTTATGTAATACCAACCCCAACAAAACAGCCATTTGCAGAAAGGAAAAAGCAATCAGTCCTCCCATAATTTCTTTTGAGACAGCTTCATATCGCCTCCTTGGTACATTTTGGAGAGAAGAAAGTAATTCTAAGTATCACGTGGAAACACAAAAAAGGTGGTTGGGGGGGTGTTACTTTTGGTTTTCATGAAATCTATGAGAACTGCAATCCTTCTTTGTTTGCTGGCGGGAATCAAAGAAATTTTTTTTTTTCTCATTTTGTTTTTGGGTTGTTGCATAAGGAAAAAAGCGAAGCTTTTGTGGAAGGTTGACTCCCCAATCCTGACTTGAGCCCTCAAGAAAATGCATGTGGTCCCTGAACGTTATCTATCTGATTTAACAGAAAACACAGGCTGTTGAAGGGTTTCGAATAAATAAGATTGTAGTGGTCACAGTGTTAGAAGAAAGTATCTCATGACATCTCGTGAATTGAGATCGGAAGAGCGTCGCGTAGGCAACAAAAGAAACAGAAAAATAACTGCTTGCATAATAATATAACTTAGGAGCAAATAGTCTTCTGCAAATGGTGTGTCTATAGGAGACTTTTGTAGGAAAACCAAAGATGCACACAAGTTCCAAAAAACAAGGTAAATAATTCAAAGCTGCTGTATTGAAAGAGTGATGCTCAATCTATTGCAGGGAAAATAAGCAGCATCTGGCCTTAGTTGAACTAGGTAGTTTCTTGAGTGAACTGTAAGTGCGTCTTTTATGTATTCTTTATCTGGTGTTTAGCTTGTTAAAGTGTGTTTAATAGAATGAGTGCTCGAGATCAGTAGGCCCCATGATATATGTAATTGAAATAGTTGTCTAATCAAGTGGTTTGTAAAATTATAACAAGAAAAGTAATGAAAATCAGACACTCTTAGATATGTTCTTAAATGTATATGTAACATAAGGTATAATTAGTGCTTAGCTAGTGTCTAATTTATGCTTATCACATATACAAGTTTGTCCTGTTATACATCCATTTGTTACTTTATCATTATGTGTGCTTTAATTTACAAATATCTTTTAAATGTGCTTGATGCATAATTGTTTAGTGTCATCATTTTTGCCAATATTACTTCCAAAAATGCAAGGTTAATGGGGCTAGTCATCCTATCATCCAATGTTTGTGTCTTTTAACAAATGTTGTTGTCTTACGTTATACTAAAGCCTAGGTCAGGTTGAAAGAGCCACCTGCACAGCACATGTAATAATTTTTTTAATCAATAGGTGCCTTGAGGCCAAATTCCGCCCCCCGGGCCCTAACAAACACTTTGATGCATATCTTTAAAGGATATAATTATTTATCTAGCTTATTTTAATTTATTGTTATTTTGGATTAAGGTTTATGTAATTTACTTAGGTTTTGTTATTATTACCTGGTTATCAAGTTAGGGCTTTTTCTTAAGGTTAGAATTACGTTGGCCTATTAGGGTTATTTTGAACTCTATAATTATAAGGTTTATATCATTGTATTGAACAATCCTAGTTTTTATGAACAAACTTTCTTCAAGAGTTGTCTTGAATTTTCTTGAGAACTTGCGAGTTATTATTTCAACAACTTGCGAGTTGTTAGAGCTTGCGAGCTCACCCCTTGGTTCGGCATCCATTTTGGTATCAGAGCTACGTCGTCTCCGTTGGTCTATTTGGTGTTACATGAGTTTGTCGAGGCATCGCCAGCCCAAAGGTCGTCTGTCCTCTCCACCGCGATTCTGCCGCTGCTGCTGCTCCGCCGATTCTGCTGCTGCTCTGCTGATTCCAGTATAGTACTTCTGCAATTCCGATTCCACAACTGGTTCTGCTGCCTAGAGAGATTGCTACAATTACCTGCGGCCTTGCGGATTGCTGAAATTTACTGCTTGTCGATTCCAACCTCCGTTGCTGCTCTTATTTCTATTGCTATGGACTGCATCTACTGGGCAAATATTTTAAAACTATTTACTGCTTCTTCTACTGCCCATAAGGTACAATTTTGGGTCTTAATTGAATTCCATTCTTTTATTTACAGTGTTGGCTAGTCATCAACTAATTATTTAAAAAAAAAAAAAAAAATTTTTTTGCTTTTACTATTTTTCTCTAATATTTAGGAAGCTATAGCTTCATTTATTTAATATAATTTTTGTTTGTCTGGGCAATACACTTTCTTTCTTTTTGGTATCATGGATAATTCATTTTGTCATCCATGTTCCAAATCCATTGGTTATTCATGCCCCACCGATTATCATATTTTTCCTAACCAATACAATTGTTCACATCCTGCAAACTGTGATACTCAAGGCACTATAGTTGAACCCCCATATGTTGATGGATCTAACCCTGAAGCGTTTCTTGGTTGGATATATGGTCTGGAAAATCTCTTTAACTTGCATCACATAAGTGGCTCTTGTTGCATTAATCTTACGAGTTTAACACTTGTTGGGACTGCCTGGAGAATAATTAGGGAAAACATTGAAGTGTTAGAACAGCGTCATATTACTTCATGGGATGAAATAAAACGACTCTTAAGCAATAGATATGCCCCTGCCTATTATCGAACTCATCTGTTAGACCAATTTTTTTTTGTGTTGTAGGCAAGGATCATCCACTGTTCATGAATATTTCACTCACTTCAACCAATCCATTAGGCGTTGTGGTATGTATGAAGCTCCAAAAGTCATTGCTTCTAGACTTATAGATGGATTGGCTCCTAACATAAAAATTTAGTTTATACTCCCATCTCAATCATTACAAGCAGCCTACAATTATGCTTTGAGCCTTGAAAAACTCACATAAGTGTTGAACTCTCATCTCCTAATAAGCCTAATCCTATCTGTTGCGTATCCACTCTCGTGTCAGATGATCATATCTATATTGTTGACCTTATAGAGCCTTCTGACAGTGAGGATGAAATATTTAAGCCTACAAAGTACTTTGACAATGAGAACGCAAGTTTTGAGCCTTATCTTGAGTCTCCTCTCATGACCTTATCTTCCTACACGACGCTCTTCCGATCTCAGATACAATTGTAAGAACTACAACAGAATTCAACTCCACCATTCTTTTACCTGACTTCAAGCGTATCTTTCATGTGGAGTTACCTCATGTGTCTAATATTTCCCTAGTTGCCACTTTCTTTTCCAAAGCATTTGTCCAATTGCACTCATTTCTTATTGATACTAGACTTTTGCCTACTAACTTCCTTCACATTATTCCAACCCAACCTTCTGTCAACTATCTTTATAATTCTCATGCTAAGATCAAACATAGAATTATTTTAAATAATGAGAGTTATCTACTTGTTTTGAACAGTTGGTATATTTCTTTTAAAGAAAAATTTTATGTTTTACATAGGGCCTCTTTCAGTCCTTTCCAAAACATGTTAAGAACAAGGTTTACTAATTCAAAACTTGCTTTATTTTAGTGGCCATTGCACTTGAATGGAAGTTTGGATTTCAATAGTGCAAAATTGTTATCTTGTTGGGGTTCGTTAGAGCCACCGGTTTTGCAATCCTTGGTTTGTGCAGGCGAGTCTACCATGCTACAGCGTGCTACTTACACTGTGGATTCAGTTAATGTTGTTTTGGATGAATTGCACTATAAGTCACTTCCAAAGGTTTTCTATCAGTGTTTCATTTGCACTAAAGATCACCCTCATTGGTTAGAGTTCTACTTTAGTTCTACTTTATATGGTTATTAAGAGTTCTATACCGTTACTTGAGGATGAAGAAAGATCAACCTCCATGGTTTAGAAGCTACAGTCTAACTTGCCGGAGTCGAGTTTTTCTCAACTGGGGAAAATGATGCATATCCTCAAAGGATATAATTATTTATCTAGCTTATTTTAATTTATTATTATTTTGGATTAAGGTTTATGCAATTTAATTAGGTTTTTTATTATTACTTGGTTACCAATCTAGGGCTTTTTCTTAAGGTTAGGATTATGTTGGCCCACTGGGGTTTTGTTGACCCGTTAAAGTTTTGTTGGCTCTATAAATAGCTCCTTTATTTCATTGTATGAAGAATCCTACTTTTTATGAAAAACCACTTTCAAGAAATTGTCTTGAGTTTCAAGAATTTGCGAGTTCTTATTTCAACAACTTGCGAGTTGTTAGAGCTTGTGAGCTCACCTCTTGGTTCGGCATCAATTTTCTTCCTCATGTTGCGAAACAGGTCGACATGACATTAAGGGGGGAAAATGGGCACAAAAATAATACACAAGAAAGGAAGACTCAAGCATTCCCTCCTATGTTCTTCTACAAGTCTATATTTGGCCAAACTTCCACATAATTAGTCAACAAACAGAATATTTCTGGGAACAACTGTACCTCACTTGGATGCTATCTTGCTATCAGCCTCTTTCAGGGCTCGAACAAGATGGGTAATACGATATTTGAGCTTTTCATTTTCTGCAGTAAGAAGCTGCAACTCTTTCATTGCCTGAGTCACAAATAAGAAGACCAGTAAAGTATGTACTTCTTATAGGTAATTCACTTTAGATACCTTTGTTTATATACGATCTGTCTTTCTGCATTTTGCTCGGCTTTGACAAGTTCTAGCTTTGTCTGTAGTTCATTTACTTTCACAAGTAATTCCTCATTTCCAGAATCTAAAAGCATCATTTCAGTGAGAAAAGGTTAATTATGAAAAGATCTTATGTTACAAGTATGTGCATGAGAGATCGGAAGAGCACACGTCTGAAAATAATACAGCTTTCTCGCACAAACCTTTCTTTCCAGCGAGGGAAGCTTCAAGTCTTGCCAAGCGCTCCTTCATTCCAATCAAAAGTAATAAACTTCAATGCTAGAATACAAATATTGATTCCTTCAAAATAATCACGTCTTCAATGGATTCATTCAAAATATTAACATGAATGAAGGATAGAGATAAAACTAATCAGCATGTTGCGAAGCAGTAGATTCCATTTCAAAAATCAGATGGTGGTATTCAGCTATAATTGATGTTGCTCCTCCCTCAAAAAAGTTAAAAGCATTCTAAATTTCACAAAAGAAAAATATTAAATGAAGAAAAGAGTGAACACCCTTTTACTGGTTCATATCTAGTAAAATAAAGTTGAGAATTGGCATGCTGTTTTACATAATACATCATCATAAATTCAAGCAATTTAGAAGACCTATGGACATAAATATAATATTGACAACTCTATGAATATATATTTGTAGAACCTGCTAGAAAAAGCCAAAAAGGGGTAATTGTCTGTTATCCTTGGGATGAGGTCTTCACTGAAGGCATTCAGTGCCCTCATCGTCACGATGTGGTGCAACCATTCAGTTAAGTTTGTGGTTATTCTCATTCTGGTCTGAACATAAAATCAGAATTACATGAACATCGAATTACCACATGACAAGAACACCTACATGGGAAAGCCCATAAGTAAATACCACAAATAACTCTGGCAAACACAATAATGTTGGCTCTTGCTGATACTTCTCCACAAAGACGTTAACAAGATAACACGTTGATCAGTGATAACAGGTAACAGAGTAACAATGTAAAATTTTGCGGACAAGGTAAGAAGTGTGGCCCTCCAGTTAGAGATGATAAGCACTGTTCCTACGATTTTGATGTGGACTACAAGAATCTTTTCTTCATGCTATTCAGTTCATTGCAAGATCAGCTAGAAGATGTAATGCAGCTAGATCCTTTGGCCGCTACAACCCCAACAATTCATATTAATTCCAACCCACTCCTCCCTTTTTTGGCATGTCCTGCTGGATGTTGCATCACCCCCATAACAAGGGGATCTTTTGGGGTGTAAGCAGAACATATCACAACTAAAAAAGCAGTCATCCCTTAATTGATATTCAATCAAATTTACCTGAACTCGTGAACAAACCAGGCAAAAGAAGAGATTGAAATCCAAGAGCCCATTTTTCTATCTATTGTCTGAATTTATTTATTTAAATAGGAAAAAGTATATACATATTACCAATACCCCAAAACCATGTGATTCCCAGGCGCAATTCAATGCTACATTACTATTAATCATTTTTCAATTTAAATAAAAATGGGAGAACAGAATAAACTAAGAAGTGACGGATTTTATGCGCCGTGCTTGGTACAAAAGTACTGCTTAGAATAGTGTACCGGGTAGAAATCCATTCTAAGCTCCCATCAAAGAAACATCCAGGAAACTCACACAATTCACAGACACTACCCATCATCATACATACATATATAATAAGAGAAATCAGAAGAGAGCCATCGCAGATGCTATGAATTTATGCAAACATATTTAGAGACTACAAAAGGGTTGAATACTGAACCTCTGCTTCAGAAGCTCTCTGATAAAAGGGTTTCAAGGTTTCTTCAAGAAGATTGTTCGATTCGGCCATCTACAGTGGAATGCGCCAACAATAGTCGTTCGTTATGGAAAGTGTAACTGTAGTGGGACGGTATCCAAAACCCTGCGTTTGAAGTCCAGCTTTGTTTGCTCCTAAGAAATTAATAATCATCTGGTGAGATGGAGACAGTGGCAGGCCCGGGAATCCCCTCTAACCCTGGCGGAAATTTATTAAAAGCAAAAAAAATAAAAATAAAAAAAAGTAAAGTTCACAAACAATAATTATTTATTCTTTTTCTTTTTTGGAAATATTATATAACTGAAATCTTGTTAAATTAATTGATGGACTGACATGGTTTGGATTGTACTTTAGTAGTTCGTTCTGTGGTAGAAGTCCAGGTTTTAAACCTTTGTGTGTGTATATATATATATATATATATATATATAAAAGAAGATGGACTTACATTATCACATTTTTGGGCATAGACTAGTTTTTACATATATTTTTTTAAATACAATTACAATTCATATCATGGCAGTATAAGTGCATATAAAACCCCTATATATGAGACTATAAGAAAACAAACTCTTATATAAGAAACTACAAAATACAAACTATATATAAAATGTAGACAAACCCTCATATAGGAGAAATTAAATATGGAACCTCTACGTCCCAAGGCATCTACCTTAGCCTCTTAACCAAATAGACTAAGACCTTATCGGCACATAGTATTTTTTAATTACAAAAAAAAAAGTTGGAAAAGAAAAGGCGGCAGGTAATGGAAGTACATTGAAAGTTGCCTGGTAGGTGATGCAATTCAGTACAGTTAGAAGATGATTCACTTTAGTCAGAAGATGATTGAAGAGGTGGTCGAAATTTAATAACCCCTTACTGAAACATTAATTTTTTTAAAAAAATTTAAAACGTCAAAAATAAGATTTTTTCGTAAACAGAGATGGCTCGAGATGAACGTGGCCACCCCAAACTCCGCCACTACAATTCACGGTCCACTGCATGCCATGAGGCCATCACAGTAGTCAACAGCAAAGATATTTTGGATGGACATGGCGACTTGCGTAGCTTGGACGACATGGCATGGAGAAAAATCGACGAAGACATGGTGGGGAAAAGACACTGTCCCATAACCTTGCAGTTCCACAATTGTGCAATTTTAGAGAGCAGGATATTGGAATTTACACTGTGCGGCTACACGCTTTCGTACTGTGTGGCCGCACAGGGCAAAAAATTTTCAAAACGTTGCCCAATTTAATTGTTTAATTCTCATTATTGACATTGATTTACAATGAGAAATTATAATGAGATGAAATAGACAGTATAAATTTAATAGAAATTTGAAATTTGTGATTATAAATGAACAGTTATTAAATCAACAGTCAAATCAGTTATGAGTGAAGCTAAAAAGAAAATTAATAAAGAGAATCAAATATATTTGAATGAAATGTGGGCATCTTTTCTTTTCTTTTCTTTTCCCTTTTTTTTGTTGACTTTTCAAGCTTAAACTAACACCAATTCGTACGAAATAATTGGAAATCTATAAATAAATAATAGATTTCGAGATTAACAAAGAATTAATATATCTCAAGCATCAAAATCATGCCAAAACTTCAAATCCTTTCCCCAAAAAATTCTTGAAGTTCCTTCCCCAGTTTTCTTTTTATTCTAGAAATCGGGGTTCAAGACTTAATTAATTTGTTAAAGCCATTTGCGTTGTAGTCTCTAAAGTACCTCAAACTAAGAGGAAGCAAATATACTTTTAAGACAATGATTACAAATCGCATTTAAGCCTCCTTAGAACAGGATTAATGTAAGGTGGAAGAGGGGAATAATGTCATATTGAGGGGCTACACCTAACCCCACATTTACCCATTTCTACCCACCTTCTTTGACCCACTCATCCATATTTAAACCAATCAAATTTTAACAAATATCCAATTTAAATGTTTTCCTCCTTAGATTTTGCCCTACACATTATTTGGAAATAGATTTTTCTTCCTAGTTTTTTCCCCTTAGCTTTTTTCTCCAAACATTAATCTTGCTCTTAGTTCATGATTCATTTTCTAGGTGCTCCGTTTTTGTTTGTGTTCGTACCGGTGCGGTATTTTGCCATATCAACCTCATATTTCCACAACAACATCCGCCGGAAAATGACTTCTCAAACAAGTTGCACTCTTCCGATCTCCCCAAGAACAATATCAGAAGTCAGAACTGAGAGAAAAGAACTGGTATATTTTTTTTTTTTAAACCAAAAAAGATCTGGTACTAAAATTTGAGAAAAAAGTCTGAAAACCTCAGCCTTGTTCTGTGTCTAATATTGATCAAGGCCAGATCGGAAGAGCGTATGTTCTCATAAGAAAATAAGTAGCATTTTAGTATACAATATTACCTATACTCGAGAGTTCTGCTGTGATGCCACAGACAATTTGCAAACTATGCAGTACCTTGCCCCATATCTTACTGTTCAGGTGAAGAAAGCGGATAATGAGACAGTTCTCACATAGTGCAAAACTGCAAATGAGAATTGGGCCAATGCACTCTTTACCACCAAGCTATTGAGGAATAATACGGGATTAGATCTGGACAGTAGCATTCTGCAGATCCAAGCTTGGCCAGTTGGTCAGCTATTTCTAATCTTACCAGCCTTGGAACCTGGAAAAATAATAGTCCCACCGCTTTACCATTGGGAATGTGAATTGCCATAGAATTTCCATGTTTCATTCCAATATCGCCTGTTGTTGCTTCTCTCAGATGATGAACTATGATAACCCGATTGCCTCCCATATCGACTGCCTTTCTCATACGAACTGTAAGAAGTTGATGGTTTTTCAGAATTGCTCTCTCTGTAATAATTTCTTACCTCCTCTTCGTTATCATAAGTTGATCGCTGCAAAGGGACAATTGCAAAGCAATATTAAAGATCCGTATCCCAAGACCCCAAAAAAGGAAATCTAAGAACCATTCGTAATGTCCAAACTTAAGTAGCAAAGATTAAAATAGTTCCACGCCAGACAAACAAATGCAATTTCAAGTTTCAACAGGAAGAATAAAGGGCCCCACCCCCCCCCCCCAAAACAAAAAAAGTTAAAAATTATTTTTAGAGCATTTTACAATCCTCTATCATATTTTGCGATCTAACTCGTAGGACC